>JANSTS010009043.1:18640-29584 GCA_026546915.1 Sylvicola fuscatus | reverse complement strand
ACGATGAGATTGTCAAACGTAAGTGTCAACACTCAGTTGTCAACTCTGTTTTTACTTTTTCGCTACAAGTTCAACTGTACCAGTCGTAGACCAAACGTAAATTTATTTCATAAAGCTGAATCTTGGCGTCGGAATTCTGCTTTCCTGGGTGGTTTTCGCGGTAAAAAAGTGGTTGTTGTGTGAAATTTACAGTTGTTTTTCAATTCGTTAATTATTATATAATTCCAATCGTGTGAAATATATCGAAAGTTATTAAAAAAAAAGTGTAAACATAACCTAAAAGTAATTTTTGTTGTTGCATCTCAATTCATACATCGATGGCGAAGTCGAAAAAGTCAAAAAGCAAGAAACACCGTCGTCCAAAATCCGATTCATCATCTTCATCGTCGTCTTCATCTGAAGAAGAGTCCCAATCTAGCTCTTCATCAGACTCGTCATCTGATTCCAGTAGCAGCAGCGATGAGTCAGACACAAAATCTGCCAAGCGACAAAAGCGACACAAGAAAAAGTCAGGCAAAGTTAAGGCCCCCAAAAAGGAGAAACGCCATCATTCCGCCGAAGAAAATGAGGCTGACACAAGACAAATCGAACAGGTAAGCAATGACCGCGATTTTCAGCGTATTCGAAACCAAAAAGACCAGCCTGATGGGAAATTACAAGTGCGCTCAAAATGGGACAGTCCCAGCGAAGGAATGAGCCGTAATTCACGGCCCATGAGACGCGATCACGAAGAACGAAATGACCACTCCAATCGTCGTAGTGCACCACAAAATGATAGGCAAGAATTTGACGATAGAAGGCGCAGAGAAGACCGTAGAAATCCAGACAGCGACCGCAGGTACTCAGACAACGATCGTCGTCGGCATGAGGGTAGCGAATCTGCAGCAGAAGACAGGCGTCGTTTTGACACCAAAGTAAACCGACAAGGTGATGACCGACGACGGCAGGATGATAGGCGACAGGAAAACGATGGCCGTCGATATGACGACCGTCGCAATGATGCGGCCGATAGACGTGGTGGAGACAGTAGTAATCCACGACGTTTCAATGACCGTCGACAGGAGGGAGGCGACTTCCAGCAGGACAATGACGGAGACCGTCGCCGACCGGATAATCGCAACCGAACACATCAAAATAATAACGACAGAAGTAGGTCACCGCGTCGCAACCGTAAATTCCCACGGCACGAAGATGAAAGCTCTAAATTCGAGTGGGGCAAAAAATCAGATGCTCCAGTCAAAAATGAAGACGAGCCCCCTAAGGAGAAGGAAAAGCCCAACTTCGGGTTAAGTGGCAAGCTCACAGAAGACACAAACAAAGTAAATGGTGTGGTTATTAAGTACTCTGAGCCACAGGAGGCGCGCAAGCCGAAGCGTCGGTGGAGGCTGTATCCGTTTAAAAATGAACAGGCCTTGCCCACTATGCACATTCACCGCCAGAGCTGCTATCTCATTGGGCGAGACCGTAAGGTAAGCGATGTGCCGGTCGATCATCCGTCGTGTTCAAAGCAACACGCAGCCCTGCAATATCGTCTTGTGCCATTCGAGCGGCCCGACGGAACCACCGGTAAACGTGTGCGCCCCTATCTCATTGACCTGCAGTCGGCAAACGGAACCTTTGTCAACAACCAACCGATTGAGTCGCAAAAGTACGTGGAATTGTTGGAAAAGGATGTCATCAAGTTTGGTTTCAGCTCTCGGGAATATGTGTTGTTGCATGAGAACAGCAAAGATGACGAACTGGACGACGATATCACCGAGGTTAATGTTAAGGAGGAACAATAGACGTAAGACAGTTTGTGTAGAGTTTTCACTTACATTGACGAGTTAATATTTTTTTATTTGCTTTAAGACTTCACTTTTTATGAGATCAGTTCTATTGTTCTCCTTTTTTATGTAACAAAATTTAAAATAAAATGGAAATATCTTATTATACAAGTGTTTTAAAAATAAATTTGTGTTTTATATTTCAGAACTGTTTCAAACAAAGAAGAACCCTCAGGAGCTGGATATAGATTTTTTTAAGAAGCTTTCAAAAAATCTTTATCTGTAAAAAGATCAAGATTTATTTTCGGAATCTGTATTTTCAAGTCCAAATCAGAAAATCTGGATTATTATGATGTCTTAACCGGCCTAGAAAAAATTTGTTCATCCTTTTGTCAAAGGTCAAAAGAAACTTTTGAGATAACAGTCCATCTTTCAATATTTGTTGTAAATGATTTAAATGTATATATCACAAAATTGAAAACCCATTTTAAGTATTATTGTTTATTTACAATTGTTTATTATTTAATCGTTATTGTCTTAATAAGTCTAGTTTAGATCTTAAACTCTAGTTCAGCTCGTAAGGAGAAGTAAAATTAAATAAAAGAGACACCTTTAATTTAAAGGCTTAATAGTTTAATAGTCGATCAACGTAACATTTCGCGAAGCCCGCGTTTATGATTTAATATTAATTGATTGGCAAAGTCACCTATCAATCCAGTCACTCAATTTACAAAGTATTCAACGTAAGAAATAATAAATTCTTACAAAATCTCTACATTAATGTCAATAAATGCCTATTTTCTTAAAAGTTCAAACACTCATACATTTAGCCAGTACCTCGTCGTTTTCCTCAGGAATTAAATATTTCTCACAATTGTCTATTTTTAGTAAAGGAACACTAAATAAGTTTAAGAATTACAAAAGAAAACCATACAAAAAAAAAAACAAAACAAAACAATAATTTAAATAATTAATCGTATAAATTATGCAAAAGTCTTTGTGGACGCACTTTCTTGTCCAACGGTCGTATTTGTGTAGATCGGCTTTATATTAGCCTCCCGATTGGGCATATCAACTGACTTCTGGCTCAGCAGTAACGTCTCCCTGCTGCTGGAGCAGTCTTCCCTGGTATTTGGTAAAGCGACTGTCAGTATTTGCGGGTGATTGTGTTGCACTGGACGTTGCGACAGATCGCTGACTGTAGATGAACTCGAAAATGTTCTCTCCTTGGTAATGCCGCCGTCACCGGTGTGGATGGGTATCTCGTATCCATCACTGATCAAACTAATTGGGCCGTTGTGGAGGTGTTCGGCGGCTGCGGCTGCTGCGGCCGCTGCAGCTTCTTCTCTTTCGGCGTCCTCGTGCTCCACGGCGCTAATAAGATCCAGATACTTTGGCATAGTCGCGCTAGCTATTGATGATGCTGGAGTTACCAAGATAGTTGGCTCTATACAGTCGGAATGGCTGCCACTGTATTTGAATGAAGCTGCAGACAAATATTTGCTCGTTAAAATGACTGATTGGACATGATTTAATTTATTTTAAAGATGGAACCATGAGATGCAATGAGACTTACCAGCGCTCTGATTATTGTGATTTACATCTGGCAGCAGGTAGGAGCGATTAAATATACCGCCTAGGTAATTGAAATGAAAGAATGACAATGAAGCATGACATCTAATGAATGATCTCTTATATTCTGGACACTTACCATTTGAAACTCGACCTTCGCTAGTAATTGGAATGGCGTCGCTTGTGTTAGACTTCAGCGTCACTAATACCTCAAGGCAGTATCTGAATGTTGGTCGGTCTTCCGGCATGTATGACCAACACTTCAACATCAGTTGATATCTATGTAGCAAAAATGAATGATTAGTTTCAATGAACAGGAAGCATTCGAATATTAACTCACAATTCTTCTGGGCAATCAGATGGTCGTGTCAATCGTCCTCCGTTTCTTACGTAATGCAACACCTCAACATTATTCCTAGCTGGATAAGGTTGCTGGCCCAGCGTCATTATCTCCCAACAAAGGACACCGAATGCCCAAATATCGGATTGTGATGTATATACTCCGTCAACCAATCCTTCCGGAGACATCCATCGAACTGGAAGAAGACCCTCACCCTCTTTACGGTAATAGTCGTTCTTATAAATATCTCTAGCTAAACCAAAGTCACCAATCTTGACGACTCGGTCTGGCCGTTCAACCGAAGATACCAAACAATTTCGGCATGCCAAATCTCTATGCACAAAATGCATCTCTTCCAAATAACGACATCCAGCTGCCACATCAACGCACATGGAAATTAGATCCAGCAAAGTTAAAGACGAAGGTGTACCCACTGAGGGTCGGCTCTGACGTAAATAACTTAGCAAATCTCCTCCTTGCATCAATTCCATGACGATGTACAAGGAATCATTATCAAAACAAACTCCAATCAGACTAAGAATGTGCTCATGCTTGAAGTTGCTCATCAACTGGGCCTCCTGCAGAAATTCTGCCTTTTCCTGTTCTGTAGCACCCTTTCGCAGGGTCTTAATGGCCACTCTAGTAATATCTGTAACGCTGCTATTCGTCACGCATCCCTCGTATACCTCGCCGAAGGCTCCACTTCCCAAGAAGCTGGTCATTGTAATGCGGTCACGTCTAATCTGTGGCAACAGCATCACATCGGCATCGGTCAGTGGACCGGCACTGTACAGCATGTTATCGCGATGAATGAAATTACTGCCTCGCGGCAATTCACGCAGATTGGCCAGCTCAACATCACGATTTAGACGCGCTGCCATCTCCGGCAGCAGCACCTTTTTCTCTAACCTCTTACGACGACGATACAGTACGATCCAGGCAACCGCAATTATCAAGACAACCACCGCCAATGGCACAGACGTTGCGATCAACAGGTAGTTTACCTTTTGCGGTGAAACTGGATTGGTGACGTGCTCGCTCACCTTACTGTATTTACCCCAACCGTAAGAATTACGTGCTCGAACGCGGAATAGAAAATTATCTATTGGCCGCAGTCCCTCAATTAACCAGTAAT
Organism: Sylvicola fuscatus; assembly: GCA_026546915.1. Classification (NCBI taxonomy): domain Eukaryota; kingdom Metazoa; phylum Arthropoda; class Insecta; order Diptera; family Anisopodidae; genus Sylvicola; species Sylvicola fuscatus. The sequence continues at coordinate 24,771 of JANSTS010009043.1, read as the reverse complement.
TATCAGTACCATTAAAACGAACCGTCCACTCCTCAGTCGGAACTTCAGGTTCCTCAATGTAGATACTCTGGTCTTTTGAGAACAAAGTGTTGTCTGGTTTAATTATCTCCTCATCCACCGGATAAGTGTCTGCAGATCTTTTCACTCGGTTAGCAATGTTGGTGACAAATGATTCCAAACTATACTCCAGAATTTTGGCTCCATTTTCTTCAGCTGCATTCCAACTAACTTTAAATATCTCGTTCTTCAGATGACGGATTACAGGCTGTCCTGGAGGAGATGGGCGATCACCTAGCGTCTCAAATACAAAACGAGGAGTTCTTGGCCACAAGTATGGCGAAGGACGTCGCAAGTTTGAATAGAACAGTTTAACGGAAAACTCATACTGAACTTTAGGCTTTAGATTCTTTATGTTGAATAATCCATCTCCGTCTTCATTGCTAGCATCCAAAACAACAACATAATCTTTAGTTCCAAGAACGTTGTATTGGAGAATGTAGCGATCCACATTTTTGGGCGGCTTCCATTTAACTTGCAGATTATATGGCGTTTTATTTATAACGTTAATGTCATCTGGTTCTGGCATTGTCTCGATCTTCATCTCTTCGCTCGTGCTAAACGTGATGTTGCTGGAGTAGGCTCTAACTAACACAGAGTACTGTTGATTTGGGGCTAACTGGGTCAAATTGAAATCTAAATTCACCGATGTGGTATTTTCAATCAACTGCTGCTGGCTGTTCTTCATTCCAGTGGTGATGTTTTGGGTTTCCCAATGGATTTCGTACCAAAGGTCGTCACCGTTCATCTCCAAGGGACGCTTCCATTGTAATATAGCTTCGGTAGGACTTATTGTTTGGATGGTTACCTCTCGAGGTGGTGATGGTATTCCAGCGGCTGTTTGTAGCACTACCGTCATCCCGAACTGGGTGGTTTCGTTAAGCTTCTCACCGTAAAAGGTGTTTACACCCAAATGGAAGGCGTATTCTGTGAACGGCTTCAGATCGGTGATCTCGTGGACTGGCGAAAAGGCATACACTGTTTTGCAGCTTGCCGCATCACAAGACATGTCTCTGTCGTTGCTATTGATAGCCTTATACTTGATTGTGTACTTTACTCCAACCAATTTGTAGGCGCATTTTGCATTAACTTCTGGTTCTGGAAGTTGTAGCACTAAGGAACGATCAGTTGTCACCTTTGCTTGTGGAGTAAATCCCATTCCATTGGGCTTAACAATTAGACAGTCTTTGCTTGGGTACTTTTCGTGGAAAAATGCTAATAAATCATTGACGTTTGCAACGTTCATTTGGTATTCGTGCTTGTCGATGGTGTTTTTGGCCGATATGGTATCATTGACTGACCAGTACAATCTAGCACTATCTTTTACAAGACTTTTCATTTCTTTGTAGTAATGGGCCTCCAACACTTTACAACTTCTGTTCATGTCAAATGACTTCAATCCTGCATAAGGATCAACGAATATAATCTCAGAACCTGCAGTACTGGAAGTGTCAAGTGCCAAAACTGTACGGATTGGAGTAGTGGTGAGACCACATCTGTCAGCTTTCGGGAAAACCATCTTAGCGATTCTCTGGTCCAAGTTAAATGAATATAATTCACCTTCTGATTCCTTCGATTCCTTGCGTTCAATCCAGTACAAATTTCTCAATAGAGGATAAGCGACGAGATTTTTAATTAAGAAATTGTATCGAATTGTCACCAACTCAGGTTCACATCTTATCACGTCAAATTTATTTAAGTCCAATGAGTACAACGCACTTCCATTGCCATGCACCTGCGTCCAGTACAAATAGCGTTCGATCCAGTCCACGGTAAGTGCCAGTACTTGCGAATTTGCAGAAAAAAGTTTCACCTTAGTGCCGTTGTACGATATAAGTTCGTTGTTCTCATTGGACCAGAACAAACGCTTCTCCATATCGATGTGAGCCATGTGATTCACTGGTTGTCCAGTATTGTAAACCAGGATCTTTGATTGAGTATCCAAGTCCAAGCTAATAATACTGTCATTCGTTGCAGCCAAAATCTTTGGCGGAGGGCACTCAACGCTAGAGTTTTGTCCGCGTGGCGACGTAGATTCGCCCATGCCGACATCGGTGAAGGCCTGCACTTGGAAGAAATAGTTGAGATTGGGTATCAAGTTAGGTACGTTAACTTCTCGCATTTCGCTGCCCTTGCGGATACCATCACACACAGTTTTCTTATCATCGTTTTGTTCATACCAACAGTCAATTTTGTAACCTCCAATCGGTCCATTTGGCAGAGCAGGAGGATTCCATCGGAATTGAGCTTCAATATTGGTTTTATTGTGAGCCAAATCGTGACGGTGGGTGATAAAAATTCTAGGATTCGTTGGTGCCGATGGTGATGCAGCAGGTGAATGAAGATTTACATAAATCTTTTTGGATGTAGCCCAGTAAGTGTACGCTTGAATTGTAATATTAAGGGCAGTGTACGGAGGAAGATTCGAATTTGGATAATGACAATGGTTGTGGGTAGTTTCTCTAACAATTTCATTGCGAATTCGAAGCTCGTAAAATATGTCGCCATAGGTGACATCCTTTATCGGATCCCAGGTGATGTTAAATGAGGTCCATGTGCCGACTACTCTTACAGATAATGGGTTGACTGGCTCTGGTATGACGTTGAATTCACGTCCATTAGATATATTTGGGTATTTGTAGTAACTGGGATCAACTACAGTAAACGCTTTCAATCCACTGAGCTTAGGATTGCGAATTCGCGCCAAGTTTTTACCGGACATATCACCCACAATCAGGGTGTGATTGTTACGTAGCCACAAAAGACGGTCACTAAAATGCGTGAGAGGGCCATGCTCGAAGCTTTCGTCCAAATGAAACAACGGAATCGCTTCAGTGTTTGACATTGAGGCTCTGAATAAGTTGGAACCATCGTAGCCACGCACGATCCAGTAAACAAGACGCTTTTCAATGTCTAAGGTCAGACCCATTACTTGCTTTCCCGAGTAAAGCTCGAGCCTGTAATACTCTCGTTTGTGTTTTCCATTTAAGCGACAAGACTCCAGCGCGTGCCCAGTGGAATAGTAGATATCTCCTCCAATAGCGTCAATTTTGAGTTCTGTAGTTCGAGCTGTCGTCGGTCCCAATGGCTCTTGTTCATTTCCCAAAAGATTTCCTCGAATGATCTAAAATTTAAGTGATTTTGAAAAAATATGCTTGTATGAATAAGTCTAATTCAATTTACCATTTGGTTTGTTGGATTAAACCAGTAAAGTTTGTTTCCAATCCAATCAACGGCCACACTTTGAACGGAGTCTATTTCCAAATGTCCCTTATGCCCTGTTTTCAGATTGTAGAACTTTAGCGTTTTGTTGCTGACGAAATAAACAATGTCCCCAAACCAGGTAAGATCTGAAATGTCGTAGTCTCCCATTTCGGATCGTGGTATCAGATTTTGTATGTGTTCCCCAATGATGTCACTTCGGAGTAGGCCTTCCTCGGAAGCCCAAATGATGGAGCGATGATCCTTTGACTCTTTAAGTGTCTTTGCTTTAAACGGAGTGCTGAATGGTCCCCTGCCAGCTGCCGTATAGGCAGCCACACGGAAAGTGTATGGATTATTCGGCTTCAACTGATCCACCACAAAATGGTTGCCTTTTATTTTGTCCTTATAATCGGTTACGTTTGTGGCTAAATCGGTAATCACAAGCTCATATGACCAACCCTGCCATGTACCTTTTCCTTGATGACCCAACAAGTGAGGCTCATGCCAGGATATTTTTGCCTCATTGGCGCCGAATAGGGCCTGTACCTGTAGAGGAGGATTGACTGGAACCGGCATCGGCTGTGATGACTGAAGATTTACAGTGACTTTAAAGAATCGTAGATCCGAGACGTGGCTAAACGTATTGTGGAAGTAAGCGTTCGATTCTTTGTTGAATTCTTCGATCAAGACATATGCGCCGTTGGTCCAGTAAAATATGCCATTGACAGCTGCGATTGATTTGACACTCTGAAACAAAGGACTCTGCATTTTGTCGGTGCGCAAATCTTCGCTGGTTTTGCCATCCAGGGACAGTGAGTAAACTGTGTTTATCATTTGCATTGATACCAGCAAACGGAAGCGTGCATAGTCAATGGTTATAGCTCCGATTGAGCTGTTCCGAAAGATGACTACCGGTTTAACCTCGTGCTTCACACCATTTGAGACGTCTCCTAAATCTAATCGGTAGACACCGCTTTCTGGGGAGTTTCCATTGATTACCCAAAAAAGATAGCTGAAATGGATTTAAAATAACCAAAAATTTTTAAGAGATATTGACAGTCCTCAACTAACCCATTAAATGGATCCACCTCGATTTGACTGGGTTTGGTGCGTAGGCCAGCAAAAACGATTGTATGTCCAGTACCATTGAGCATACATCTGGAGATTTGCCACACCTTTTGGTTAGGATGACTCACTTCACCCAGAATGTACAATTGATCATTCAGCCAGTCCATGGAAAGGTCCAACGGTGAAAAATTCAGATCATTTTCAGGAGTCATTATTGCAATTTTTTCGTTACCACCTTCAAGGGATGTCCTATAGGGAAGAATTTGGAATGAAAAATCAAGGCCTATCGGGATGTTGCAGCTTCATCTTACTGATAAATTATGTTGTCTTCGTCGGATACAAACAGTAGCTGTTTGGCGATGTGGATGGCCATTCCTTTGATCACGGAATCACTTCTGTACAGCACTCTTTGAGATTGGGTAAGTTTGGCCATTTGTGAAATAATCGAATATTCTTCGCCCAAAATAAGGGTTGGTGTTGGACTCTTGAAGTCAACCTCTGGTTGTGGTTGAGTCATGACCGTCGTTACAGCTTCTGGTCCTTCTCCTTCCACATTGCGAATTCGAATACGAACTTTGTATGTCCTGTTCGGATGCAGATTGTCAAAGTTGTAGAAGAGCGCTTTATCGGTGGCTGGTATATCCTAGAAAACAGCGGCAAACATATTTTTTTTATTATTTAATAAGTTGATCCTCGTTTCTATGCGCTGTTATAATTAGGCGTGAAAAGAAGAGCAGAAATTTAATTAAACTGAATTGTTAAACTTGACATGCGACTGAAACTGTTGCAGTGATGATAAGATTAGACCACTACATATGGTCAGCCGCGACATAGCGGAAATGAACTAATTATCTGTAGGTAGTCATGACTTTAGCTTCATTTGAATTTTTTGACAATTCGCTCAAGTCTACAAAAGTTCACTAATTTAGTTAAATCGTTGAAGCTGAAAAAGAATGGCTGTCTCTTAATTGACTGATGAGATGCTGCCTTTTCTTACGAGTCATCTTTTAGTGATGACCAACCTAAATCATATGACTAATTTACATAAAAAACACACACAATTGAGACGACACTGGCATGCATGTTGCAAGTTGCAGAATCACCCACAACTTTACATTGATTTACAGCACGTAACAATGGAATTACATATCGAACGCACACAACAAAGGGATGACATGTGCTCAGTAAAGATACGAATGTTTGCCGCGAATACTTGTATTGGTGGTTCAAGGTAACGCGTCAGATGATTAGTGTGGGAAATGATGCCATCGTAATTACGGTGAAGATCAATTGTCCAGATAAAATGTATTGAATGCTACGTGTCAAATGGTTTGGCCAAGTAAGTAATTTTCGCTTAAATGTGTTAGGCATTCCTTGAACCAACAGTACATGGTAGTTTTGCATCTTAAAATGCTATAATTTTTTCTTTTAAATTTAAAAAATACTTTTTACAAAAAGATAGAAGAAAGGTAGAAGTCAAAAGCAGCGCAAAGAGTTTTAAATCAAAATAAGGCAATTTGAACCTTCAACTTGAATTCGTTTGTTTGGGTATCTTCAATCTGTAGCACATATGATAGAATGGGACCGTTGGGGAATGGACCTGGTTCCCATGACACAGAGATGCGTGTATGATCAACAGCGACTGCTCTTACAATAGCTGGCGTGGACAGAGGCACACCCTGTGCCAAAGTACTGATGATGACACTTTGCTCTGACACGATCATCTCCTCATGCTTCGACGACAATATGAGTGCAACGCGAAACTGAAATGAAATTAATTAATTTAATTATTGTAATTACTT
>JANSTS010009042.1:94712-114621 GCA_026546915.1 Sylvicola fuscatus | reverse complement strand
TGTGCAGAATATTTCATATGAACAAATTTAAACTCTAAATATTTAATAATAAATCACCATTTTGCATTGAAATAGACAACAGAGAGAAATGTATGATAAAATTAAATGAAATCGGTGACAAAGAAATTCAAAGTGTACAAAAACATACACATAAAACGGTTCCACATAGAGATCATCGCCCCAAAACAATGCCCACAATGTTGAGGGTTTGGCGCTTTATTTGTTTGACCTCCAAGCCAGCAAAATATTTAAGTTTCCAATATCAATAATTTGTTTAATATTTTTTCCAGCAGTTTTACTCAAGTGTGTACCATCTCTGTGGTCTCAGTATGTTTGCTATCTATTTACTACTGCATTTAAAGTCCCATCCCATTTGATCACCGCCGCTGACAATAATCCAGAATTTATGGCCAAAACAAATTGGCCAAACACTACCAAGACAAGCGTCAGATAAAAAGAAAAACATATATAAATAATAAGTTTAAGCGCGGATGTAAACGAAGAAATTCCGCCCAATAAACTACCCAATAAAATAATAATCGTCTTTTTTTACACTCGTTCAGCGACCAAAGACGTCCACTGATAAATTCTTAAACGACTTGGCTGCCAAAGCATTCATAAGCTTTATTATGAGTGTCTCGCCTGTTAAAATCGTTTAAGTTTGCGTCTCTGCTCACATCTATACGCATGCAGACTGTAGAGTTCAGCAAAAACAGAAGTCACACCATAATCCAATGCCAATAAGTGGCCAAATAGTTTGTGTCATACAAGACAACAAAAAGAAGTACAATCCGGTGGGTGTAGTATAGTTATGGGGCTGGTTGTCGCGCGTAATTGATTTTCTTAGTTTAGGCGCCACAGACAATGTTTGAGAATTTTCCGTTTTAATATTTGACGCGCCTTTTTTTCGCCAATGAATTTCGACTAACGTTCTTTTATACCGACTAATGGCTTTTCTCATCAGATGTTGCTTATTTATAATTTCGTGCTGTGAGAATAATTCGAGCAGAATATGAAATTTGCATTCTGGGTATGCATCTTTCCTTGTTGCACTGTATCGCCAACAAATATCAACAGTCGAGCTGTCTATGTGAAAGGCAGCAGAATACGAAAAGTGCAGGCGGATTCGCTATTTAATTTGATCTTTCAAAGATTGCAACACTGTTTATGCTGCATAATGTGGGGTTTTTAAAAGTCATCCCTTTTCCTGTTTCGATGCTGAGCAGCTATATAGTTGGCAGTGGCAGCAGCCTTTAACTAAAGAGTATTATATATGTCAGTTATAGGAGTCTGTGTAGTATAGCTCCCGCAACATACAAACGAATGGGACGTTCTTTAGAGACTGTGACTTCTTCTGCAAGTGTACGCTACATGTTTTCTTTTAATTTTTAAAAGAAAATATAACTTATGAAGCATGCACTATATATTATACTATTATTTTCATGCACGCGTCTACTGTGTGTGGCCTTTTGAGCTGCAGCACTGCACAGCAGCGGCAGCATCAGCATACACTTCGTCTTCTCAAAAGAGAATTTTCTATGGTGGATTTTCTTTTATTTAACGTATTATATTGTGTGTTTGATAAATCTCGTTAGATTATTTAAATTAAGTTTTCCTTTATTTCCCTAAAGAGTCGTTTCCCAAACCAAGCACCGCACGAAAAATTCAATAAAAATAATCATATGAATAGAGGCTAAAATATACTATGTGTATGAGTTATGGCTTCTGGTTTTTTTGTGCTATGTATATGCCCAATGTTGTATGGTCTACCCGGTTTCATTGTCGGCCAGTTTGTGTAGATAATTAAAAACTCAGACAACGTCGGCATTTAGAGCTCCCATTCATTGAGAAACATCACCACAGAGTACTTTGTCACACCCTTTTTGCATAATGAGTACCAAGCACATTTAAGTAGTCAACGCTAGACTAAAGTGTCTGCATCCTTTTTTTGTTCAAATTGTGAAGATCTTTCACACCCTAAAAGCTGAATGCGTTTAGCTGTGTCGTAGATTGTGTAACGCAGTTTGCTGCAATAAAGTGGATTTACTTGTTTTCCTTAATTTACCGTAAAAAGAAAGTCCTGAAATCATGCAACTAAATGTTGTTCTTTTATATGGAAAACAGCATGATTTAGAGAATGGCGGCATATAATAGATAGGATAAGTCAAACGTTTCTGTTTTGTATAACGTTTTGAAACTTCTCGACCCAAAGAAAAATCTCAGCTAGTCACAAGTTTATTTAAAGTACTTGTATTTACATATGGCATTGCATGACCTAATATACTGAGCTAGGGATTTAAGATTACCCATATGCATCCTTTGATCTTTTAATCACCAGCGTATGCCATAATTAATAGGTATTTCGCAAAAAAAATTCGAGTCTTCAAGTCCAATTAAATCAACATATATGATTAGAATCGTTGGTGCTACTGCTGTAATTATAAATTTATTCTTGCAATCTTCAAACAAAGTCTAGTTGTTGTCTTGAATTAACTGCAATATAATTACAGATTTTCAGCGCGTCTAAATGTAATTACACAGCGACTATAGTTGTCATCAAATACCCTCTCCTAATCACAATGTCAACATTATAGTTCCGCCATCACTTGGCTGCAAGACACTCAAACATATCATGTGGAATTAGTAACTCCATGAAATACGCGGCAAAACACTTTGCATGACACATATGGTGCCGCACGAATTAACTGAATATGCCACCGATTTCGTTTGATGTTCATGAGTCATGGCTATCAATTTGTCGTCGTTCAGTGGCATCTTACCGCCCTGCTGTCGCCAAACAAATGTCTCAACTACTTCTTTTTTACACAGAATTCATAGAACATACCAATCAAAAAATACAATTTGAACTGACCAAAACTATTCCATATTACTTTCTTTTTCAAAATAAATTATAAGTACTCGTATTACAATATTTTAACAAAAACAAATAAATATTTTGATCTTCATTCAATCGTGTTTGACAGCGATTAAAAAATATTTTAATCAGACAATATGAAAAGTTATTATCTTAAAGTAATCGCCAATTGGAGGAAAACTCATTTTACAGCGTCATTTGCGTCCATCCGAATCAATGAGTTTATTTTAATTTAAATGCCGGTTTTTTTCTTCATGCAATTGTAAAAATGATTGCAAATAAAATATTTTATATCAGCAGTTTCAGATGAATTGAATCCAGCGAAAAATAAATCGCAAATGCGATTACTGGCCCATAAAAATTGAATTGTTACCAGTGTCCATATGTTGTGACAGATGTTGCCACTATAGGTATATGGCCGTTTTATTTGCGTTGGTTTTAAATGTATACAATATTTGGATTTTCAGAATATTATCGGCAGAGCAGCGTAATGTGATCTGCATCCGATTCCTTGTGGGGCGTACGTGTCAAAAGTATTTACTTTTAGCTGCAACAACTGTCCATTGCATTTAGCTATATTGGCAAAGGGTTTTCAAATAGATCTCATTGTCTGAGATAGCTTTTATATGGATAAATTCAACACACATTGCCATGACCTATAACAATGAGACATAAAGCTAAATTAAACATCTCAACACAAATGTGTAAACAACATTTATTCTAGTTATGGTCGCTACGACTTAAATCATCCATCAATACCAATAATTCATGAAACTCGGTCTAATTCCAATACCCACACAACAAAAAGTCGCAAATTTTCCGCCCCGAATCATGCATGTCCTCTGCTCTATCGACGTCCGCACAGAAACATTGCTCCACATTAACCTGTCCAAAATTCAAATAAACCCATCTTCATAATAAGTTACTGCACTATATGCGACCATTAACATTTCCATTATGACATTCGTTTCAATTACGATAAGCCAATACGGTCACACGGAGCTGGGTAATCCAGCGAAAAGCCATTCATTAATTAAGAATGGCAAACAATAATGTCACTGGCGCTGAAATATATAATCAATGAGACAACATAACAATGTAATCGAACAGCATGCAGACGACACTGCATGTGCAGTCGCGGTCATGAACTTGCCGATATCTTTGCGCTTTTGTAATAATTTATTGGCCTCAACCTCGCCGTTTCGTAGCTCAATATATCAGATTGGCTTGCAGTAACCCGTAGGGCAGCACCAATGCAGGCAGCCAGCGCGGGTGAACTCCCAAAGTGCATTAAATTGTTAACAAAGACCAAAGTTTTAATTAAAACACAGTGTACCATCAACAGTTTCCCTCAGTAATTTAACGACAATTTCCGTTCACTTGGCAATTACACTTTTCGAAGTAATTAACAATTTGTCTTCGATGGCCATGTATTTTTTTTAGCCAGTCGGTATCTGCATTTTTGACTTGTCAAACCGTCTCATGTGCACTGTGCACCGTGCAGTGTAAACTTCCTTTCCTGTGGATGAGGTCTTTACGCGGCCTCGAATTTACATCCACAAATTGTGCACTTTGTTGCAGTTGGGTCATTTAATGGCGGTAGAAACGTACTGTACGGACGTGAACAAATGGACGATAATTGAAATGTCAAATGAAATTAATTAGCCTTGACGGTATGTTGTAGAGAAATGTTAATTAAATTTCAATTAGCTATATAATCATGTCGTTTTTCTTGCCACATCGAAATCGTATCGAATGTGTGTCCCATCATTTGAATTGAGTCGACACAAGGTACTGAGAACATACACACAACGGCGATATTTAAATTCGAAAAAATAATAAATGTTAAATCATTTTTCACGATGTTTCGGCTTAAAGAATTCATCGTGTTGTGGTGCCCAGATATCGCCGACATCCATCACAAAAGAGTTGTAATGAAGGCCAGAGGGGGCAGGAAATGTGTATCGAGACACCGGCACATACTCGGCGAGTCGAAGCGCTCCGCCACAAGATTAATTGTCTTTTGCCTTTTGCTATTCAGAAGTACTTCTCGCAGAGATCTTGATTAATAGTGAGCCTCTTGGAGGCCCGCAAAATCCACACAGCAAAACATATAAACGAGAAAAAGGGCTGAGTGAAATAATTGGATTGATTGGAACGTTGCGGATTGATTAATAATCGAAATGATGAGTCCATTCTTGTTGGCCCAAAAACCACCACCACCACATAAAGCATTAAGCCGCACATGTACCGTATGAGTTCATGAAAATGACAATAAATATTCAACGCGCTGCAAAGTACTTCCTATTCAAATAATGTAAATGGACAAATTAACCGGAGGATGACACAACAAAATGTGGTGCGGAGAAAAAAAGCCACTGGGCACTGACCAACAGCCATAGCATAATACATAAATTACAGGCATGTCACCAAAAATTTATATACATACACACAATTTGTCTGTCACTCAGTTGCTTCAGGTTCATTTATAATCTTTTTTTGTGCTCATGTTCAGTCGGCCTGGCTGGGCTCCCTCCCCGCAGAGTATCCCAAATTTCTATTATACAACCAGCTGGCCCTCTTGACGCAGCCAGTCATTTAAGAGCCATTGTTTTTGTCAGCCACTCGTGGCTCCTTGTCGTCTTTTTTTGTTAGTGTACATTTGTTATTATTTACTTATCCACAGTTACCTGTGCCAGCATTCGGTGCATGCAGCCAGCGCACAATTTTAAGAATTGTCCTAAGGAGGTGATTTCTTTTATCAAGCGAATGTTAAGTCACGTACCCTTCCAACGTACTTGTGCCATGAAAAATGGTTCTTCTTTGAATCATTGAAAATTTGTTTAAGAACGGAGAAAATCTCTACAGATTTCAAATTGCGTTTCTTTTTTTCTGTTTGTCTCAGAGGTACGTACGCTTTCACTTTGTCACTGTCATCGTGAAGTGATTTGCATTATTGTAAGAGCAATTTTTCAAAAGCCACTTTATTAAAACTGATCAGCCCTTCATTATGAAGGTTTACTACGATTGGACCTTTTCAATATTATTGAATTTCATACGTTGATACTTCTGTAACTGAAATAATTTTGTAAAAGTTTAATGTTTGGAGCAATACTTTTGAAGGTTTTTTGGATTCTAGTCATTCCTCGAAATAAAAAGCAATATGCTATTATCAGGATTTAAATAAGTGTTGTTGATTTGTGTAATGTCAATGTGTGCACATTTTTAAAGAACTAAATTTGGGCCTTTTACAAAACATTCAACCCACCAATAATACAAGGCCATTCATATTATTATGTGTGTCAATTCAAAATCAAATTCACATTGAGGATACAAAACCTACATTGTGTTTGACGATTGCTATATGCTGCCGCATACATGCGTTCGTGCAACACTTTACACATCCTTTTCTGTCCTATAAAACTAGCACCGTTCGCCTCGTCCACAGGCGACAACCTCACAATGCCAGGGTATTATAGCATAAGTGACTTGTGGTCGGAATAGAATGAAATTAATATCATGTGACCCCCAGCGTGTGCAGTATGGTCCCGTGCAAGCATGCGTGAGTTTGTGATACCATCTGCGTGACAAACATTACATTATTTTATATCCAAGGCTTGCACAGGAAAATGGGAAAACAGAAAATCCGAAAAAAAATCAAATTTATGATGGGCTGACAAACACCGGCAACTGAGGTTTTTATATTTCTATGCTTTCGCTTGGTGTTGACTTCTTTCAGGACATATAATTCATTTAATGTGTGCACCACATATATAACTCTCATAACATGGTGTGCCGTTATGGCTTATGGGGTTGAAATAAAATACGTACAGAAACCAAACAGATTTTATATGTTTGGGGCTGGCCACATAATGTGATTTGTGATGGAGAAATTTGAAGAATGTCCTTTTGATTTTTAATGCTTGCGCGCAGAGTTAAGCTCCCAAAATATTTACACTAATCAGAAATTTATTAATTCGTTTCAGGGGATGGATTTTATCTTGTGTCGGCATCCCGTTACAGATTTTGAAAAAAAGTGTAAATTTAGTAACGGTTCGTTTCTTAATGATTGACATTTATTTTCATGCATGATCAGAGTGGCACTTTCTTTTTGTTGCTATAGTTCCTATGTACCATTTACGTTCCCTTATTTTTGGCGTTCAATAAAAGGGGGTTCTATATTCGTAAAGTAGCCAAATCAGTAAATACTAAAAGTAAATCATTTTCAACGAAATGCTTTATGTGACACAATATATTATGTAACAGTTAAATGTACGTCTGAATACACAAGTGGATATTCAAAATTGTTGCAAGGATCGCTGAGTATTTATCGCGTATTGGATTTACATTGTCGATGGGTGAGTATTTCCTACCGTGTTCAATTTTCAATGGGCGCGCAATTGACAAGCATTGGGGATCCAATGGGGACAAATTGAACATGAAATCACCCAATTCTGCTTGAAAATGACATATGAAACATCGACCTTTAGGGTGCAAAAATTGTCGTTTGTGAAACATTTACACCACCACTCTCGCTCAATGGCAGTTGCACCACTTTGGATATGCGATATACATATACATATGATGTATTGGTTGAATGAGCTTGTTCATGACCCTCCCCATGAGGGTATTATATAGTTTGCAGCAGCAGGTGTATCATACCTATAAGAGACTGCGACAATTAAATCGATTTCCATATAGGCTTACTCAAACACCTACAAATAAAACATATCATCCAACAAAAAAACGAGAATGTAATGTGGTATAAAAGCAAAAGTGATATTGTTTGAATTAAAATCAAAAGGGATAACAATATCCCAGGCATGTGTATTTACAATGAGTTCAGCTGCCTTTACGCGATTTTCGTATAGATATGCTATTCATCCATGACACATTCACCTCTTTATTAAATATCAATTAAAAACGTGAAAAGAGTATATTTTGGAAAAATACATCTATTTCGGATATTCATAACATCAAGTCGAAATCCATGTTTTCCTATGATGCCCTTGTGTTAAAAGGATTTGTGTCGAATTCTGAAATTCTCAAGCCTTCTGCTCCCCAATCTCTTTTCATTGAAATTTGAGCTCACATCAAACGGATTACACGTTGAGAGGATGCTCACATTGCCGGGCACAACATCTATGTATGTAAACAATTATCCTTGTGGCCATTTTATGCATGCATATATATTGAATGTAGGGCATTTCATCTTAATCGTATCCACATTTCCAGATAATATGACATTTTAATCAGAACTGAAATTGAAAACTGACCCGCCTCAATCTTAATCCGGTTTAAACTCTCTTACTGGATGCATACCGAGCAAAATGTGGCTCGCCCTTCATCATTGTCGGTGTGTTCTTGCACGCCACAATTGTCAAATCAATTTCACATCAACGTTCTGGGGGCAGCCATCTCGGTGCGTCTGTGGCATACATAATACCACATTTTATTTATGTATTTATTTCATCATCAGTGGAATATTGTCATGCCATCAGGAAACAACAATGCGACAAGTTAAAAGGCAGAGCTGCAAAACCATCAAACGGACTGGCCGACAATAATAATTAATCCTCAGTATAGAGCTGCACACTCCCCAATCGCTGGCTGCATTGTTCCCAGAGGACTGACATTGAGGCAGCACTGGCGTTCATGTGTACACCGTGCAGACCAAAAACGACTCACAGGGATTAAAAAGCTCGAACCGCCTGTCACTAAAGTCAACATTCCTTCTGTTATGCCCGGCTTTTTTCTTCACGATGCGACCATCTACCGTCCCATTCCATTGCCTCAATATTTATGTTCGCTTGCATGCAGTTTGCTATTATTTTGCCGTTTTTACCCATCAACATATTCTTCTCTTAACTCTGTGTGTTTTTCCCTTCCTTTTTGTTTGTCTTAAAATGCACATATTCCAAGGACACAAAAAGTGTGAAAAATCACCGCGACACCACAAAAACCAAACATATGCCAATATGCCGACAAAATGATACCAGTGTTGAAAAAAAAAAGATGCACATTTCATGTGAAATTGAAATTGTGGCATTGAGAGTGCGGATGCACTTCAAGAATGCAAAATAGTCATTTAAAAAATGTCACGCCAATTTTGATGAGTCCGTTTTGCTTTGGGGCATGTGCATTGTGCATCGAGTGTGCAATCTGGACACGCCGAGAATAATATGTGAATGCCATCACTGAGTCAGGGTCTGGCCTGCGTCCAAATCATTAAGCGGCCTTTTGCAGACGTGACGATTCTGTGATATGTATTTTGTCGGCTCCTCTATGGATTTCACATACATCCACCACCGCCACCTGTACGAGGTGATGAAATATCACGAAATGGCGTGGATGATTCAACAATTCATCAATTGTCATGCACATCGATTTATTATTTTGTTTCATTAACAGTACATTGTGATTTTAAAATGTGTTTGAACAATAAGCTAAACTAAAAAACATTAAATTGTTTAATGCATTAAATAAATTGATGCATAAGAGAGGAAAAATTGAAATGTGTCATTTAGTTCTATTTCAGTTTGCTTATTGTCAATGCAATTTAATCCCCATATTAACATACATGAACATATGTTACAAATATAAATGAGATTAAAGAACTTAACCTGTGGGCAGCTATTGCTTACAAATCCCAATGTATCTTTTCAATTTTCCAGCATAGGATTATATCCTAGCCAAAGCAGGGCTTTTAAAAGTATAATAAACGAAGGTACATACATACAAAAGATGTTCTTTTTTGCAACAGGAAATCGTCATTGCTTAAGGAAATTCAATGCAAATATGGACATTGTAGCACATAAAGGACAGTTAACAATAAATTGAAATTAATCCAATCCGGCAGTATCCGGTGGCTTTTCATTAAGCACGGATCTTCTACTTTAACAATTCAAATTAATAAACTATTTAACTTACACATTTAAGAAACTATCAATTTGAGAAAGTATTATTGAGGGTTCGATTTAAAGTATTTAAGGCATATTAACAGCCAACAACCGTTTTAATTTTTTGAAAAATGTGGCAAGGATTATGTCTTGAAATCAATAAACAGCAAAAAAAATCTCTGATTTTTAACAAAACATTGATACGCTATGGTAAAAAAGAATCTCTTCCCTCACATAAACTCATACTCTATATATATATTTTCGACAGCTTGTATCTGAGTTCAAACTTAAGCAGTACAATGATGAAATAGCGAAACAATCAGTATCTCCCACAGCAAGGTCAATTTATATAATGGATTTGTGGTTTTGAGTGTTTGATGTTGATTTAAGGACAAAGGTAAGTTGTTGGCATAAATTCAAGATAAAAACCAAGATTTTGCTAACAGAATGCGCTATTTGATACAAGTTTTCTACTTCCGCTACACTGACATAGTATTGAGCATTAAGAAATCCTGGTTTTACTACACTTCACCAGATTTAAAACAATCCCTACTGCTGTCTTCCATCTCATAGCTAAAAGGCGATGCTTTCAGCACTTTAATCCAATTTAATCCGGTGCTGTTTACTTTTGTCTTCAGCATGATGCCTCAAGGAAGGGTTATTGTATTTTTGTTTTCCACCCTTCAACGCCTTGATTTTTTTTTTTTTTTTTTGTGTGTGTGCCATAGCGTTTTATGCAGTTACCTCACTCCTACAAACTCCACTCGTAATCTATTAAATACTTTCTGTGTGCTGATACTTGGACGGTGTGTGTGATTTCAGTGTTGTTGCTAATGTAATAAAGCTCGTCTCAATTACCATCTTCTGGATGAAGGAAAAGTTTGCCTGTTGGAAGTAACTTGCCAACAAAAACAGTACTCTATCTTGCGGCTTTTAATTTAAAATAAATAATTTTTATAAAAGAATTCACTTTATTTTCTGCTTTTCAGACTTTAGTATCAGATTTATTGTAGTTTTAAAAATTTAACAAAATAGTTACATTTGTGCAGATTGTGCGTGCAGAGATATTTAGACTTAACAATCGTTAATCAATTATATCAAAGATGAGCAGCATCCACACATGGTGCGTATGTTAACTAGACAGGTTCGTTAATTCAAGATGCATAAACATCTTGGGAGAGATGTATACAGTGTTCCAACTCGGTATTAATTTCTTGACGCAATCAAATTAATTCAAATGCTGGGCCATTTTAACCATTAGGAAAGTAAATAGCCGCCGTTTTGAATAAATTATTTAACGAAAAAAATTCAACCATTTCTTTATTATTCTAGGTTGTAGGTACATTTGTACATATAATAATATAATGTGGGCATGTAAAGAGGGATATAGTATGTGGAGAGGCACTCGACCGTTGGAAATAAATTTCTTATTTTTATTATAATGTTTCTGAATTCTAGAAAAGTCAGTGTGCATGAAATTAATTCCAATGTGTATAGTTGTATTCATTGTGTGGACTTTTTTTGTTTCAATATACATAATTCTTATATAATAACATATTTTTTTCTCTCCGTACAACTTCCATAATATGCAAAGTGGGTATTTTGGGCCGTCCCACAATAGTGGCCAAACCAATCTCAATCAAGCAATATGGCGTCTGCGTTGTAAATTTGCCTTAGTTGGTTTAAGCAGCATTCACTAAAAATTCGCGCTTTATCATAAAAAGCCAATGGTTACGAATGGTTTTAATCGAATAATTAAAAGAACTCTGTATATGGCGAACATTTATGATGTTCGCTTTAAATGATTGTGGAGGATGACATGTTAACAAGCAGCCTATTTATTGTCAATTCTTTAATAACGAACATTGATGGTGAGAGCCATAAAGTTAGAGGACAATTTTTTTTAATTTCTTGAATAGAACATGTTTTTTTATAAACATTTTTTATTCAAATGTAAGTGAGAACCAAAATCTGGCCAAATCATAGAAATTGATTGGTTGTATGCCGAATATATCAAGCTGTGGAACCTAAAGTGGGGAATGAATATGGTAAAAGAAAAATCGCCAATTTACAGATTGTATTATTTCAGTTTTTATTAAACATATAGTATTTATAAATAAATAAGCGTAATTAAATTCGAATAACATTATTTTTCTTTAAAGTCTAGTACAATTTTGTTGTATTTACATGAATAATATACAAATGCATCGATGCCATTCTCTAAAATTACGACCATTCTTACAATAAAACAATTAGAAATTATATTACTTCTTTATAAGGAACCGCTATACGATAGCGAAATACTTTGTTTATTTAAGTCATACGCTTGTTATGAGAAAGAGAAAAGGAACTGCATAACAATAAAGCAACACATACAGAGACTTAAATTAACTTATTCCTTCGCGGCGTATTCATTTTCTAGTCAAATAGCCATCCGCCGTCCTAATTATGGGGTTGGTCGTCAAATTCATCAGTCGGTTAAATTAAGTGTCCGTATTAAACGTGGCGATTAAAAATATATAGCAGTTCTTATATGATTTCATTTACACACCGCTAAATAAATTACTTTACATAATTACATTCATGATTCATCGTACGAACTCTTTTCTGATGTGGTACTTTTGAAAAATGTGGCGACAATTTAATTGTCTTTCTCGCACATAAATAGTTACGACTCTTTTTATACATTTAGAAAATTATTTTTTTTATAGTAATTAGTAATCATAATATCACAATACAGTTGTTTTTTTTTAAAGAGAATTCAGTTTAAAAACACAATTAAGATTCTATGCAGTGAAAATGTGCGTGTGGGTTGTGCTTCGGTCCGACCAGTCACAATAAGAAGCCTAAGAATCTGGCCACTGGCGTTTATCAATTCAGTCTATATCGTTTAGTGCATTCCTCGCCAAAAACTTCTACTTTTAAGTGATGCAATTTTCACTGCAAAAATAAGCACTTGTTTTTCTTAACAGTAAAATATCATTTAGCGCCATTCACGTAGTTAATAAGTACCATTAATTAATCAATATAATTAACCTCTAAGTTATACAAAATAAGCTCGACCTTGACTGATCTGCGGCGTCTCTGGTATTGTCGAATAAACATGGCCCAGCGAAGAGGCCGACGACCGACAGACATAGTGCTGGCTGGGTGGTGCCTCATAGTGCTGTGACGATGTGCACGATGACTCGTCTTCGGTGTGACAAGTGCTCTGTGACGGAGTCGTCTCATGCTCCACAGCTGGAGTCTGTGGGCTGGGGTGTGATTGACGGGACGCACGACTCCAGGTGTCCAATGTGGTGGGAGCGGGAGTGTAGCGTTGATTCACCGGACGTGGCACAGCTGGAATCTTTGGTCGCGTTTTGTCCACGGTGACGTCTGGCAACGCAAAGCGCAGCTTATCCCAGAAACGTTTCTCGCCCCAACAGATGACGGTGCACGTTCGCACCAACAATTGCAGCACAGGATCCATGGACACCATTTCCACCGGAATGGTAAGTATTAAAATCAGTTTATGACGGCGCTGCGTCATACGTATATTCTCAATCACAGACTGCACGGCCACACGGAATTGTGGTTGTGACCATTCATTTTGAAAGAAATTCATCGACAGCATTAGAACAATCTTTTTGGATGCGTCAGCCGCACTGTGGAGCGACTCTGCGACATACATTGATGGTGGCACATCACGATGATGCAGACACAAATTGTAACCGAGGTGTTGCAGTTCGGGCGCAAAAAGTCGTGTCGTGAAATCTTCATCTAGATGACTGTAGACCACATAAGCATCGTACATTTTCTCATTGTCCTCATTGGCAGCTCCGACAGCTGACGAATCTTTGAATAAACGCACACCCAATTTGGAATACACCCACAAACGAACGTCCTGACGAAAGACACAGACGAGTGCCACAATCAATGCGGTGCCCATAATAACGACTAGGGCAGCCGCCAGCAAAGGAATGTAACCTCGCTCATCAATCACAGTTCTCTGCACAACAGGTGTCTGCTCAGTTATCTCATGCGAATCTTGACACTTTTTAATGGCATCGCTGACGATACGGTCATCTGTGCAAATCATCCTTTCCAAGTCAAATTCATTGGTTAAAGATTTCACCCATTCCTGCAGATGACTGAGCGACTTGCAGTCGCATTTTAGTTTGTTTCCTTCGAGTGCGACTGATACTAACGATCCAGATGATGTGGCTGCCGCTAATTGTTCCCATGGTACAAAATCTTGGATTTTGTTGTCAGCCAATGTGACTACTTCAATGGCTTTTAAACTGGCAAATGACCGACTCGCAATTTTACTTATGTGATTTCGATCCAAATACAATTCTTTAAGACTTCGCAATTGATCAAATTCAAATCCATGTAACTCATTCAGTTCATTGTCTTCCAGATGCAATACCTTTAAGGTGGACGCTCCATTAAATGTACGGTTATCAATCGCCACCACATTACTTTTGTTGAGATACAAATTCTCGAGCTTCTTTTTGCCAATGAACATGTGACTGCTGAGCTCTCCTAGCTCATTGCCATCCAAATAGATGGTAGTTGCGTCCATAGGAATTCGATCAGGCACTACACTGTGGCCGGCGTGACCACAATCGACGATATTTGTATTCCATGCATGATCGTGGAAGCAGCTGCATCGATCCGGACATGTCATCTTGCAATCGCACGCCTCAAAATCACAGCAATGACACAGCGCAAAGCAGTGACTCTCGTAGCGACAGAGGAAATCTCGCGACTGCAGATCCATAAGTGGCCTCACGCTGGAGTCGCGATCGTGCTCCATGGTGCACATTACTTGATCCAAATCGAGTACACGCGGATGTTGTCGCAAATGACTCAACTCGTTAATACGCTGCAGCCATTCCATGTGACAATCGCAGTGTATCGGATTGTGGCCAATGTAAAATTGTGGCATATCGCGATCATCTGGCACCGGTGACAGCGTGAATGCCGTAATGTCGATCTTTGATATATTGTTGCCATAGAGAACAACTTTCTCTAAATTTTTCTTACGCAAGAATGTGCCGGGCGCAACTTCGCGAATATGATTATTATTCAGGAAAATCGTTTCGATGGTATCGGGAATACTGTTCTCGTTCAATACAGACAGCTCGTTGAAAGAGACGTCTAGCATTTTTATTTGGACAGCGTCCTTGATTTCAAAGTAATTGCTTAATTCAGTGATGTTGTTTCGATGCATATCCAGCCATTCTAATGAGCTGGGGAAGTGACTGTAGTCAAACCACCGCAATTGGTTATCAGATACATTTAGCCAGACTAGAGCCGGCAATGATGTGAACACGCCTGAGATGTCTTCTAGTTTATTGCTGTCCAACCGTATGGCTCGAATTGTGGGATTCGAGATGAATGCCGATTGATCAATGTGTTTGATTTGATTCGATGCCAAATTCAATACATGAAGCGATGACAGTGTGATGAAAGCATCCCGTGAAATGTTTGTAATTTGATTGTCGACTAGGCGAAGACCAAGCAGCTGCTCCAGTCCTTCAAATGACTCGTTGTTAACTGACTTTATTTTGTTTTTTCCCAAATCCAGACTTTTCAGAAAAACTAATTTTCCCAATCCGGAGGGAACGTCAGTTAGAAGATTATCATTCAAACTTAAGTCGCTGAGATGTGTCAGGTTTTCAAATGAGCGGTGGTCAATGCTCTCAATTAGGTTTGATTCGATAAATAGCTGATTCAGTACAAACAACTCAGACAGATGAAATACTTCAATACGCTTTAGGCGATTGTTTGATAAAGTAAGTGAGTAGAGATTCTTCAAATCGCTAAAAGCACTTTCAGCAATCGTTTCAATCGCATTGTGCTCCAAATTCAATATTTGTAATGAGTACAAGCCCTTGAACACTGAGTGATCGACTTTAGTCAGTGCATTAAATCCAAGTTTCAGCACAACCAATCGAATAAGGCCGGCAAATGTATCACGATTCACCCAAGTGGATGTCAACTCGTTTTGTGACATATCCAGTACTTCGAGCCAATCTAATCCTTCCAAAAGGCCAGGAGCCAGCACAGCAAGTGTGTTGTTGTGCAAGTACAGCTGAGTTAATGCTCGTGTTGACTGGAATAACTCTGGTGGTAAGGCAATCAACCGATTGCTGGACATATTTAGCAACTTCAATGACTGTAGTCCCACAAACGACCTATCAGCCATGGAAGTCAGTAGATTGTCTTGTAAATGCAATGATGTCAGCGATCTCAAAGCAGAGAGACCATTATCTGGTAATGCACTTATATCATTGTTGGATAAATCAAGGGATTCCAATCCAGTGTTGCAGGCTTTGCCCGGCGCAGTTGGTCCATTTCCCCAATCGGAAAATCCCAACTGAGACACATCAGTTAATCGATTTTTTGTCAAATTTAACTGCTTTAGCGAATACAAAGGGCAAAATACTTCAGTTGGCAGACTCCATATGTTATTATCTGACAGATCCAATGACTTCAATTCAGTTAGGCCCCGAAAACTTTCGGGATGAATCTCCAAATTCATGGCTGACCAATCGGAATTGTGCGTCCGTAATGTCAAAGCACGTAAGTCTCGCAGTGACGCCAACACCATGGACGGAATGTATCGGATTTTGCAATACTCGATGTTAAGCTCTTGCAGCTTTGTGAGGCCGCCAAGAAAACCGCCATCGCGCTTTTTGCTCGCCTCAAGTGAACTCTCAAAGAATAGTACATCACTGCATTCCAATTTGAGGCCGGAAATTCGATCCGTTTGATAGACGCTCAAATTTCCAAGCAGACTTTCAACGCCGCTGATCGTACGCAATTTGCACGACAGAATGTTTTTGATCTCGTCATCATCTGCCATCTCGCGCTGCCACTTGCAACCGCGTGGAGCCGCCGATGCTGATGTTATTGCGGCTGAATCCATACGAGTGGTCACCAAGGAGCGACCATTTGTGGCTGTCGCCATCAGCCACACCACCACACATATCGCTTTCACTATCAATTTCATGATAATGCTTGTATTTTTGTAGTGTGTGCCACAAACAAAAAAATGTTAAAAAACTAAATAGAACTTTTTTAAAGTAAAATTTTCACTGCATTCATTTTTTCTTCATTTTCCTTCCTCTTTCTTCATTCACTCCCTTTTCGTCTATTTTTTTTTGGGTTCTAAAAATGCTTTCCTTTTATTTTATTTTCTTAATCACAAAGCACAAAAATCCACAGATCCACAGAATTCTCACACATAATCCCAAAATGATTGGTTGTAGGTAGAAAAATGTTCTTAGTTCAAATTATTCCAATATCCCCGACGTAAAGGAAAAAAGCAACGAACAGAAAATTATTTCCACGATCGCTTCTATGCCGTAGAAGGAATTTACAAAACACACGCACAGAGAATCAACGCACGATATATCGAGGAAAAAACACATAGAGGAAAGACAACAACATGAAAAATGTTTGAGTTTCTTCAAGGTACAACAAAAAGTTGCTCAAGAATTTCGAGACACGAAACCGTAATCCATTAGAAACGCTCAGAACAAGTCACGGTAACGAATCACACAGTCAACCTCTTATGGACAATCGTCTACTGAAGGCACAAAGCCACTTGGTCGGGGTTTTTAAAACCTCAACTTGAACTCCGCTTAAACAGGAGAAGTGGTTTTGGCTTTGGCTATACAAACGCTGCAGTCGTTGTGCTGCGATGTTGTAGCGCTGCTATTTTTGAGAGAATAATGAGGGGAAATGCGAGAGATTATACAAAATGCGGTTGGGGTAAAAAGCTTTTTAAAATATTAAAATATGTGTTTGAGACCATTTCGATTATCTATCATGGAGCTTTTTCAACTATAGTAAACATGATATGTTTGTATACATTTATAACAGGCAGATCTTACGTCTAGTTTCATAAAGCCAGTATGAAAACATTAAAGAAAAAGAAATTTAGATTTGTTTGATTAACTGAAAAGCACAATCTTGACGCAAAGGGGAAAACGCTGCTTTGCTGAGCATTACTAAATGTTTACAGTTTACACTCCGCCCAAAAGCACGTGCTTACAAGTGAGTTTTACAGCGCAACTGTTTTCTCAAGTTCAATATCACGTCTATAATTTAAATGTCTTTTAGACATGGATGCAAATTATTTTTCATTTATTAACATCCAAAACATATGCAACCAATTTTCGTAGTAAAATTATTTACAGAACTTCAAACATGCATAATGTTCGCATAAAAATAAAAATAATGAACCACAAAATATTTTGCGAAACGAGCTGAAATGAAATAAACCGCGAGATTGAAGAATGAATACAATTAAAGAAGGGAAGCAAACGATCTTAGAAGCACAATCAACAGATATAACACATAATATGAATAAAAGATCTTGGCGGTCCAGCAAAATCAAATAGATCGCTCTCATTTTGAAAATTCGATAAATAAATACATTAATAATACAGTGTATAAGATGAAGAACGGTGGAGCAAATGAAGGGGGAGATCGAAATAAATCAATAGATGAAAAAACGACAAGTCTTAAGAAAACAGGCCCAAGAACACGAAAAGAGCTCAGTTCCAGTGCTGAAGAATATACGGAGCAGGAAAAAGTTTTAATCAATTTATACTGTTTAATATAGTATTTTTGTCTTGCTTACATGCTCATGTGTGCTTTTCACCGTGTCTGTCCAGACCAACGATGTTTTTTTGTTCACCGGTCGCTCTGTATGTTGTGTAAATGCGAAGTGATCTTGACAATTAGGGAACACGTATCGTAAGAGTTCTCTGAAGAGATCATGGAATGGAGAGTACTTCAATTCGATTTTCACTTCAGTATGTTCGCATCACTTAAACAATGTACCTTGAGTAGTATGTTAAAAAGGTTAAGCAAGCACATTTCAGATATTTGCCGAATGCGCTTTAACAATTATTTTAGGACGCGAGTTGAGAATTCAAAAGTAACAAACAATGTTATTTTAATATTTTACTTGAGAAATTTTTTTAGTAAGTTAGTAAGCATTATCAGCACTTGTATAATGTATACGTTTAAGCTGCATTGAGAGCTCCATTTTCTGACAACGAAATAATGTTCAACACCTTCACATTGCTGATCGTATCACGATCTGTGGGAAAAGACAACCGTTGCAGACAATCGTCAACTTTCAATAGGCTTGGTAATTTTTACAAAAATAAAAAATTCAATTTCATTTACAAAACACAATTTATGAGACATCAAAGAGGTCACAGCTATTCTTCGCTCCAGCAATCTAATCACTACATTGAATTCCCTAACATTTATATTCGTCTACTTGCAGTACTAAACGAAAGTTATTCTCCAAGAAAGTTGTTCAATCGTGACAACAAATAATAACAACAATATAATAATTCGTTCATGTCTCAACGATATAAACAAACAGAAAGTGTAGCGACCTACAAATAAATTGAAGACTTAATAATTTCGTTTTTTTGTCGTGCTTCCAAAATACGTCACATACAATTGACTCAGGACAGGAAATTAATTTCTTTATGTAACGAGCCAAGGTGTGAATGTTCTTTTACGATTCTAAACAGATCAATTATTGGCCCAAAAATTAAGCTCCTAAAAAATAGTTTAAGCTGACCGGAGTTTACACTGCTCACCAAGCAACCGTTTAAAACTCAATTGTACAGCGATTGGATTAAAAATAAAACCTTTAGCATTGGCATTGCCCTACGATTATAATCCAGTTCCTAAAGAAATTTATCATTTCGCTAAAAAGAGCCACACACATATGACACATTCTCCTCGTTTAATAAGTATACGATATCACCATTGTTCAAAATTAAAAGAAGGAAACCATAACTTTCCTTTAAACGGAACAAAACAATTTATTCTGCATTCTTAAGAATGCAATTCTCAGTTTATGAAGCAGCTACGAAGCAATTGTGGTATTTTGGTGCATGGCCTACAATCTGTAAAGGCACTGTACCTGGAAATGTGCATCCAATGTACAATCTGTAACTACACAAACAATGACAAGCTTCCTTTGAGAAAAAAAAATACCTGACGAGTGATGACAGAATCAATATTTTATGTTTTCAATGAGCCTATATTCAGTTTTATGACGATATGCTAGTAAATCGTTTACGGAAAATCATTCGAATCGTTTTGG
>JANSTS010009042.1:53489-68513 GCA_026546915.1 Sylvicola fuscatus | reverse complement strand
AATAATTTTAATACTTGCTTGACTTAAATATTTCATCAACAGCAGTTAAAAAAAAGTATTAAAGTCGCAAATACCAAAGTCGTGTCTTCCTCATCAATTTAAGATATGTTTGAAGCTAATTTAAAGACATAAAAATAAATTTTGACCGCTACCAAACGACACTTAAATATATTGCATGCCAAAAGCAATTTTGATAAAACATACAATGATATTTGCAACTTGCAGAGTCTGAAAATTTAAATGGTTATTCTCGTGGTTGTTCACTGCATGTATTTTGATTTGTAATACATATTCTGAGACCCTGATATTGTTATTACCCTTCGAAAATATCGACAGCGATTGCGAAAAATTGCCGTTAAAAGTTTGGATTAAACTTTTTACAATATGTTTCATTTTAGTCTGTAACTTATAAAACATGTCTCGTTAGATTACGTATGCATAAGCAAGCAGATTTTGCGAAAAGAAATTAAACAGGCAAATGAAAAAGGCAAAATAAAATAAAGAACTGCATCAACAACACTGAGCTGGTTGCATATTAGGCACACACGCGCGTGTATGCAGCAACGTCAAAAGTTAAGATTATTATTGGGTAAATATTTAAATTAGAATTGGATTTAATTTGACACATTTATTGAAATCGATCCAGTGGCATGAAGAGAGCCAAACAAGGAGGTAAAGAGAACATGGAAGTTGCTGCAGATGGAGGCAATGATGACACTGTGAAGTTATGTGACTGGTGCTTCAATGAAACCGTTTTTCGTTTATGTCTTCGTTTTGCCCTGTTTGTTAGGTTTTTGTATGAATTTGCTCCTTCTATCCACATAAGGAAAAATAATAATCTGCATATTATAACACGCGGTTTCGAGGCTCGACTGTAAATCAGGCGTCAGAAATGGCGTCGCACTTTAACGATCCATACAATTGCGACTGTGATTATTCCGGTGCTGGCAATTGGCAAATGGTACACTAAGGTAAATCTCCAATGCTTCTACTTATAAATATATGCGTATAATTTTCTGCCAATTGTCTTCAACAAGGTCGTTTGGCGCTACCACTCTCTACGATTAAATGATTTCCATTGTTCTCAATGAAAATACGTTATTGAAAATGAATACTCTTTTATTGTATTTCTTCGATATTGAACCTCATTACAATTTTAATTCAATTTCCGACGATAGTCTGCATAGAAGGATATTCCGAATCACATTTGTGACTTCTGGCATTTGTGACTTGGGTTAATATTAAAGTTCGTCGCGATGCAGGAAATTTTTATGCATTGATTTTCTGCACTGGCAATTAACGCCGCACATTTGATCCTCAAATGGCAACTTACCGTTGCAGTGTAGGTAATATGGTAATTTGCACATATTTATGGATGATGGCTTTGTCAAAGGTCAGCAGAGTTTCTAAATATGTTGAATGTATCCACCATATCGTTCATGCGGCCGTTTGTGGACTTAAGAAACGGCATTTTTGACTAATATAGATAAAATACTTAAGGAACGTAATGATGTTAAATGCAACTCATTCGATTCGCATTGCTATTAAATAATTGTTGTTTATTTAATCGGGGTTAAAATCACCATCTTACTACTGTTCTCTTCTCATTTTATTAAACTAATATTAAAGCATCTTTCTTATTGAATACCATCAAAAATATCTAAATTATTTAATGCAAAATGGTTTGAAATAAATGGCTAGTTAAGTAACTTTAGGTGGGTGCAATATGTTAGAATTTACTACAACATTGCCGGAGCGCGCTTCAATCTCATTCCGGATGGAATTCACTTCAAAGGCGCATTCAGCCGAGTAATCCCCAGCAATTACACAAATGCAATAAAATGGTATTCGCAAGAAGGAAAGTAAGAATCGTTAAATTTTAACGACACTCAAATATGCCTACATTTTTTACTATACGCATATGAGGAAGGCGTGCCGCGTAGCCGCCTGCCACATATGCATCCGCGACCGCCAAGTAATACGCAGCTAACTTCTTGGCGGGAGCAACTGTGTCTGTAAAGTATAAATTAAATTATTATTGGCAAAGCATCTATAAATCATATGCATTGGAAAGCAAGCATCTTAAAGCATATGTGTAGATAGAATATGTGTGACACAGAATATTTGATGGTTCATAAAGTTTTATCGGTATTTTCGCGTCCATTAACGTTCTGTCCTGTAATGTGATTCTTTGGTTCTGCTGTCTACTATTTAAATATAAAATCCATTATTCTATCGAATCAGCAAGATTTTTTTCTATTCAATAAATGTTATTTAAAAAAAAGAAATTTATTGTTTTAAATACAATTTATTTATTTAAATTATCCTTTGCTGTTTCGGAATGCACAAATTTGACTTTAAAGATAAAATAAGTATGGCGTTTATGACATTTTAAAATTTAAAGCGCCAATCCGATGCCGACAATTCGTGAAAAAATCATAAAAAATGGTAAATCGTTGATACGCGAAAGCGATGGCAATTAAAGTTTAAACACGTTTAAAGCTAAATCTCGATAAAGCATCAAAGTCGCTCCACAATGTCACTGTGATTTCAACTATGACAAATATATAGCAATATCACATAAAAAACATTAACATGCTAGATGGTCAGATAGATTCAATAGTCAAATCAATGTGATGTCCACTGCGAACCAGAACAGATATGGCGCTCTATGACAATCACTTTGATTTTTATTACTCAATTATTAGAATTTTATTACACATATAATTTACTCGTACATTGTTCTCTGGCAGTATGACGTCAAAGTCGGCCTATATGTCTTTAAACTTTATAGCCATTTTAAGTGGCTTGATTTATTCTGTAAACATTTGGTTAAATGGAATGTCTGCGATAAAGAAGAAGTTCCAATCTGGCTTTATTTAAAGTTTAAGTGAAGTCGCAGTCACTGACTGTAATTAATCGCGATGCATAGGCAATAGTTGTGTGCGCCTTTAAGGCTATAAAAGAGATCTTTCAAATAATTAAAACAATAAAGTCGGCCACTGATTCAAACCATTTCGGGCACTCTCAATTTTACTGCACCGGATTTTATGGAAAATTAAAATACATAAAATGATGATAAAATTTAAAAGTATTCCGGAATAATTTCACCTATTTTTATGGCATCAATGTTGAACGATGTGGCAAGGATTTATGGCCATCCCTAAGGATTTATTGGTGATGAATGTGACACAACTGTTTTCATTACCCCATATTTTGATTTTATTTGGAAAGGCATGACTTTATTGATTTTTTTTTTCCGTGGCTGCAGAAGTCAAGATTTTAAAAAGAATATAGAAAGACATTGTATTTCGTTTGACCATTCTTTCAATCTCACCTGCTTTAAGATTAGTGCAAAATCTTAAAGCTGTGAAAGCAATCATCCAAACAATGCCTAATACGATTATCCTTCTGTCGAAATTCAGGGCACTGGTGACTAGACAGACAGACATGTTCATCGTCGATTACATCTTACACCGGTACAAGTACAATGCGAACCGTTTGGCCTGATGCATTTTTGTAACCGCACAATGCATATATGCGAAATTTCCCAGAAAGTAAATTAACTGTCATCGTTATCTAAAGCATTTAATCGACAAGTCCAATATATTTGAGCCGATCTATTGTCCTTTTTTTAATCCTAGAACAAAAAGTGCTCTATTCTAAAAATGTTAATACTTTGGCGGTACAAAATCCAAATACCTTCACGCAGAAAAGAGCAATGCTTGTCTGATTTGGGAGGATTAAAAATGAATGGAAGCGCCCAATTTGTGTGGGGTGTTTTTTCGTTGTTTAATCTTTGTGACTCCACCACAATTCGCTGTGGAACAATATTGCTCAGGTTGATGATCCTTTGTGGTAAAATGAGCAACAATGACCTGACATTTGATGAGTTAATTTTTTCATTCCCTGCGAGGATGTTAATTACTTACGAAGTTAACCTTCTTCTTTCGGTTGAATCATTTTTTTAAAAACCTACAAATTAAACAGTACAACACCCTTTTCATGTGGATATTTGCG
This sequence comes from Sylvicola fuscatus, assembly GCA_026546915.1. Lineage (NCBI taxonomy): Eukaryota > Metazoa > Arthropoda > Insecta > Diptera > Anisopodidae > Sylvicola > Sylvicola fuscatus. The sequence goes on along the minus strand of JANSTS010009042.1, from coordinate 64,493 downwards.
TTTAAATTGCATTATTTTGTTCTCAATTTTGATGACCGCAAGTTAAGCTTTAATGTTTTCATACGAGCTGCATGCCATTGTTGGGATGGGCTCGATGTCTGTGGGAAGGGAGCGCAATAAAAATATACAGCCAAGGAAAGAGTTACATGCAAATTTTTTAGAATTACTAACAGCGAGAGTGTGTGGTAATTGCTTTTTTAGTACTTCATTAAAGCACACTATCAGTTTAAGAACGTAGCCAATTCATGTATTTAATCTTCACATTTTTCGAAAGCTATATGTTGGTCAAATAATGTTCATCAAATAGAAACTCAAGCTGTAATAGCAAAGTTAAACACTTTCAATATGCACTAAATGTGTCTGTACATAGCAGTTAGCACATTTGAGTGAAGATGAAAAATTAGCAGAATAAGTTTCTTATTTAAACATCAATTAATACGGAATCCTCCATAATTATGTCTACAAGGTGTGAAGCACGCACCGTTTAAAAGTTCGCAAATTTGATTAAATATACATGTACTTGTCTGACGTTTCCTGTGAGAAATATAATTTTGCCGAAACGTTTACAAGCTGATTTTACACAGATATTTAACGAGAATGTGCAGATGGGGGCTGGGGCCACATGTGAGATTTTAGGTCGGAGGGAACAGACAGTTCTCATTAACTTCGAACAAAAACTCGTTAAATTCAATCGTAAAAGCCTAAATGAAATGGATGCTGCTTGTAATTAACTTTACTCTTAACAATATACATTTTATGCGTAATGCGTATACACCGTGCCGTTCAAAAGCAGCGAATATGACTGCAGGCAACCATCTTTCTAAGATAGTTGGGGTGCCTCATCTTCAACGAAAAAAAAACCAACCTATTGGCGAAAAATTAATCGCAGCGCCAGACAAACTTGTGCCGTGCAAGAAGGTTGTTCGTTTAGAATTATTTAAAAGTTAAACGATCGTACTTTGGCACAGACAATAAAACCGATTACAATAAATAAACCATTGATTTGGTGTAATGAACAAACGTGCAGCATGTGCAAGTCTCAGGAACATCACTCATTCGACGTATGGTATCTCTTTGAGGTCACCTTTTCACCTCAACAATGTTAAATTTTTCTGGCTTTTATTGTTCGAGAATATTCATTTGAATTCCTCAAAATGTGTGTCAAACAATGTGTCGTATGTTGGCAAACAAGCTGACTGATTTCACACACAAACAATGGTGTGGCTTTGATATATGTAGGCAGCATCCCCATAAACTGACAGTTTTAAAAACGATATGTGTGACTTTTGTACTGCAACGCACCCCAAACAATGCTAAATCGTACCATTTAGGTGCTTAATGGACCGTCGCTGTATGTGCGGTCGCTCAAAAATAATTTTACACTGAATCAAGGCAAAAAGGAATCGACCCCCCGAACGTGCTATTCTCTGGGTGACAATGGCCGAGCTAAATAATGTGGAGAACAAATGTCGATTTGATTTCTTATAAGGGATATTCTAAAGAAATACGGCAAATTATTATTGATTGTCATTTTGCCACACACCAATGAGTGAATCTTTGATGCGGCAACAAAGATTGTATTCGTAAGACAAAATTTGTTTTAAAAACCAACCGGGAACATTTTTTTTTTTTTAATAAAAATAGTTGGGTTTTAATTTTATCTTCCACAAGTCATGACTCATGGGTCAGTTTACATCAATACATAAATACAGAAGTTCATGGTAAACCGATAAATTCCGCAGTGATCTATAATAGGCTCTACCTGATGCGTATCATCTCAAATACACATTTCTACAGTACAATGCAAAGATCGCGCAACAAAAGCGTTACTGCATGCGGTTTTGAGTCGTGTGTCTTGTAGACCTCACATTTGTGATATGACTGACTAAGCTCATATACGTACAGGGTCAAAACTCAAAAGCATTTCCAAGCAGCATGCGCCAGAGAATGACAATCCAACTATGAACTGTCAGACGAGCAGACAAACTGATAGTCAAATCATGATTATGCACATTTTCAGTTTGAGTAATCCAAGCTCTGACCAGTGACCACTCTTCAAAATATCGGCAGACTAAAAATCAATAAAACATTTAATCCCTGTTTGGTTAGATGAATACAATAATTGAAGTCAGAAAAAAAAACAACATGGTTACGATTAAGTACTGGCATGATCAGATGGGGCTCTGCATTGTACTCCATTCCCATGGACGATGATTATGATTGTGAGCAATATCTGTTCGAATGCAGAACAATATTAAACAAAGTCAATGTATGGATTATTGGATTGTGTGCTTCAGGTTTTTATTTGCGTTTATGTTTAACAACCGCGGGATGATGATTTATTATAAATTTAAACCTTGCGTTCTGACCTTTTTCATTGCACCTCGGTGGCAGCGTTCGCCGTAACACGTGCACGGAAAAATCGCACACTACTGATATGGTCGCTCCTACCACTCGATGTCTACCAAAGAGATTAACGCCGGATTTGCTAACATTTTTTTTTTTTGTTTGAAATGCGTCGCGTCGGGGTAAATATCGATGGAGCTGCATGTGGTGCGAGGTATCACATTACAATAAATAAATGGTCCCAGCAGATCAGACAACGTAAGATTTAGGAAACATGAATTTGAAATTTCGATGCACCACGTTTTTGCTGTATAATTTGAAAATCGTTAGTCGATGAGAGCATGCAAAAATACCAATCTGTTTAGGAAAATATTTATGTTAGCAACAAATACATCGGTCTATGTGGTTTACCACATTCTATAGAATGTTCATGACTTTCCCGGCACATCATATTGTATTTTCTATTCAATTCAATCGATTGCAATTTTAAAGTGTGGCCTACATCACACTATTTGTACCATACTTCTCCAGCTCAACGTACCTGGAAAATGCTTTGGTATCTGGTATATACAAGAATCCACAATTCACAACAAGGCAATGTCATTGTGTCCTTAAAATCCACGAAATGGATTGAAGAAATCTTTTGCCTTCAGCATTCTTTTCATATTATTGCAAACAAAAGACATCCCAAACGAAGAGTGGAGAATGAATTTCGTGTCAATTCATCCACCTTCCTTGCATTCAAATACGTTTTTCTTGCTTTTGCGTCATATCGCCAAAATCCTCTTCAGCCTTTTATTATAATTCGTACGCCATCCGTCCTTATGGCCAAACCTCAAACGATTTCATCTGCAGAAGTAGTTCACCGTTTTTCAATTTCACACAATGTCTTGTGAGTTGTGTGTTGTGATTCTTTAATTCGTCGTACAATGTTTTTGTTTGTGGTTGGACTGTTTAACATGAATCTCACTTCGACACACAGGACATGGCCTATGTTTCGCTTGTTAAATGGAAGACGGACAGTGTGTTTTGACACCTGGGCGGTCAATGAGATTTGAAAGAGGCCATGGTTTTTAATACACTTCTTTGTGGTCATACTTTGAAGGATGTTACTGATATCCAATGGAAAATGTCATCCTTGTTTAAAAAAACATAGAAAGGCATATTCAATGTTTATTTTGCAAAACTAATATTATTTCTGAAATCGATTGTATATACTCGTACTTTCTGTTAAAGAACTGACTTTTCGTAAATTTCATGATTATTTATCAACATATTCAAACTTGAAAGGTATTGTAAATATAATATTAAATTTTAATTTTTTTATTTCATATTTGTAGCATAAGCTGCTCAAACTTTCGTTTGTGCATATAATTATTTGAGTTGTTTGAAAATTGTTTCGCAAATAATGTTACGAATTTCCGAACAACATTTCTGATTGTTCTGTTACAACAATTGCAAAATGTTTCAACAGTAATTCCGGAATGTCCATTGAATCCAATGTACAATATATTTTATCAACGCCGGTGTCCTTCTATTCACGCCCCAATGATCCATGCCAAGCCCACTTTTCTTACAATTGCTTGTATAAACCCAATTTGTCACTATTTTACACCGAGGAAGTACTCGTATTTCTACCAGCGTGTGCATTGTGAAAGTCAAAGGGCCACAGTATGAATCCCCACAAGAATACCCATACACAATTCAGCCCACTAGCATGGCGATCGTATTTCGACTTGGCCCTGCTATTTGTATATATGTTTTCAAAGGAATAAATAATTGCAAAGATCACTTCCTGAAACATGCGACTCTGTCGTACGCCAGATGTGACTTCCTTCCCAGTCAATTTACATTTAAAGACCACACTGTATATGCGTTTAAGAAAAGCACAAATACAATTACTTTGAACATATTCACAGTGCATATTGAAGCAAGATCTCGATCGTTTATTCTAATGCACAGCGATACGTATAACTTCAGTCGAACAGCTATTCCATATTCCAATGTCTTAAGATCAGATATTATGCTGTGAGAATTTACCAATTATGTTCGATAAAATCACTAAAATGTTTATAGGTTACGCCACATATGAATATCAATATGTACATATTATCCGCTATGTACACGATTTGACGTCAGTGATCGTATTAATTTCATGTTTGAAGTCTCCAGTTTTTCTGTAGCCTCTTTGTTTCCATTTCGGAATTTCGATGCCACGTTGTTTGCCATGATCTTGAAATGCTTTGATCGTTCTGTGATCCTCTCAGGCACACTGAAATCTAGTTTTGGTTACATCCGATCTCGAGTTCAATCAGACCATCAACTTAACATGTGTGTAGGAAATCACATAGAATAAGAAGCGACCTAAAACAAATAGTAAAATTTAATTCAAACAACTTTCAACACTTTTAAGATTACATTTGATTGGGATTTTTATTTTAAATTTCGGATTAGTATCATTTGACAGCTTTGCTATTGTGCGTCAGAGTTATATCATTTTCAAAGGCATCAATGCGTTGGGAATAATGAGATTGATGTTAGTTTTAATACACACTCGTCATGTATAGATTTATTGTTGATTTAATCAATAGAAGAAAAAAGTAATTTCTCTTATTGTGGATACACCAAAGTAATTGGCCTGCTATATTTTTTGAAGATAAATTGAGAATATCTATTCTGTCTGCAGGGGTTGTAACATTTTCAAGAAATTGAAAAATTGGTAGATAATTATTTTTTCACTCGCTCTGCTCCTTCATGTGCTGAACACTTCTGTGGAAGCCAGCATGTGGAATTTTAATACTGTCGATAATTGCAAAAATTCTTCGCCACCAATTTGCTGTGTTTCGCTACATTTCTGTCGCTGTATTTGCTGCAGCAGATTCTCGCCCTCTCCATCCCCAACTACGCAAAAAATGCAAGCAGTATAAATACACATATCTACACATACTCGTACTCGTACTCAAAGGAAAAGGAAAGCAGTGGTTGCTGGTCAAGTTTCAATTTCAAGCAGCATTTTTCGCTAAACCGAGTATCCATTACTCTTCATATTGAGAACGCGTGCTTCCTTCGGATATTTTCTTTTAATTTTCTGTAAAAACATAACATAAAACATTGTGCATATAAAAAGGTGCATATGTGCATTTTTCTGCACTCATACTCAGTCAGACAGATTGTTTCCTTCGCCTATGAAAGCAGAGATACGAAAGATTTTAAATAATTGATTTTGATAATATTTTCCTGCCCTTCTCTGGTAACTTTGAGTATTTCAATAAAGGCAATTAAAATTTTATTGCAACACTTATGCAGCTCTAATTGCTCTATGCTACTTCTTTTTTTAATGGCGAAAAAGAAATAGAATATCAAAGGATGCTCTGTTGACACAACAAAGTTTTTATACGGAAAGCTTTTTCTTTCACTGCATTCTTTATGCTTTGATTACAACCTGGAATCTGGAACGTCGAATTTCTAGATGAGTTATATTTTTTGTGGCGGTAAGTCTCAGCGGGGGTTTTATAGAATAAAACGAAATGGTGAGATGATGATCGATTGTTTTGTTATGAAATTGATCAGGTATAAAAAGATGAGTTAAAACAAAGATTTCAAAACTTTAAATGTAAATTTCACGAAAGGTTGCCTGTAAACGAACAAAGGCAAATTAAGTATATCGAGAATTCTGTAACTGAGCCCAAGAATAATTTTGGGAGACGCTTTGTGCACCTTAACGCAAAGCCTGACTTAATACAATGTTGCGTTCTGCTCCATAACCAGGAACTCTCATTAATTTAAGTTTCGATTACAATTATACGAAAGATCAACCCACTTAACCTCATGTTAGATAATGTTTATTTTTTGGACGTCCAATCGTACATATACTCCACACAACTAACGTTTATGGATTCGTCCGTAATTCACGGTGAATTTAACGAGGCATGCGAGTATACGTATGTAGACTTTTCGTTTAAGCAAATAACTATTATAAAAGGATGATCTTTTGCATGACCTTTAAGTCGAGAGCACCGGCTGTCCAATTATACGAATAAAATTCTTTCTGTTGAAATGGAATTGTTGTCCTAAAAACATGCGCATCGTACATAAAAATCAACGGAACCCGCGCCGATTTTGTATGTCCAATGATTCCTTGTGCTAAGCGTTAGTTTACTGCCATTACACGTCTTACTTGCGCAAATGAAGAAGATTGTTAGCTGTACGTATCAGGCATCATTGTCCATTTTAAGAGAAATGCCTTCGCTTGACCATAGAAATTTAAATGTCTTTCCTATACCAAATGGCCAATGGCTCAAATTCTTTTACGCGGATGCTTCGATTGCAAATACATTCTTTGGCTATTCTTCATCATGCTGCATGCACATACCAGCACAACACAAGGGCCACATTCGATTAAAGGCATCAGACAGAAACCAAACAGACATTTTGTGGGATCACGAGCGGAGACTTGTTTCTTATTTTAAATAATTAATTTATTTTCTTTACATATGCGCCATCTTATCGTCAACTAAGGTGCAGGAGCTTCCACACACGGCTCGCATTTCTTCGATGGTATAACATTTAATTCTTTGTTTGTTTATATTACCATTTGTGTGACACAGTAGTCTGTTTTTGGTTGTAACAGCATCCGCAAAATGCAATGGTTGGTGGTAGAAAAAAAAAAGTAATTCCTTGAACAACTTTATATTTACTAGTCCATCTTGTTGTTTTCCTCCCTCGAAAAATGTGTGCTTTTGTTTTTGTTGCTCGAGGTTTGCGCTTCACATTGTTGTGGCTCAGTTTTATATGGCTGGAAAATTTTAGTTTGTCGCCCCAAAAACGGACGACATGGCGACCAAAATCGTATCCTTGCCGTGGTTGCCCAGCAGTGAGTTTCACTGGTAAACATTTTATTGCCCTATAGCATGCGTTTTTTTTTTTTCTTCGGAAAATTGGAGACAACAAACAGTGTATGTGTGTGACGAATATGTCCACAATAGTAATTGTCTCTCTTCCATAAGATCTCTATGGTGTTTTGCAGTCCATTGTCTTTAGCATAACATTTGCCATAAATATAAACTGGTGGACCGTCAATAAAATTTTATTGGAACTCTTTTACGCTGACTCGTATAACATTTCCATTCCACATTTAGTTCCACCTTCTACACAGCCAAGTTGCATCTACCCAACTGGTACCTCCACTCGTTTGGTAATTTCCTCCTAAAATGTATTATATGGACTTCTACAACTTCTTCGGCTTGACTTATTGCTGTTTCTTAAGTATATGTATTTTGCGTTTAAATTGAATAGACTTCCCATTGCTTTTTATTTCGTGCTGATGTTCTTCTGTCCCTTTTACTTTCAAATTGTTTTACCGGCCATTCGGTTGTGTTATTTTCCAATTTAACGCAAGCCATCTTGGTACTCCCTTTAGGATGCGAAATTTCTGCTAAAATCGTTTATTATAGTTCGTCTTCGTGCGAGTTATCCATTTTTGGGCAAACGCCGTTTCGTTTGACTCCTGCTCATGTGGTGAATAGTGCTCGGCGCTTGCTGTTCACATCTCAGCTTCGTGGTAGCCGATTGACTTTAGGCGTATTTTTTGGCCTGTGGTTTTATGTTGATTGTAGTTGGTCTTATGTATTATTTACGACCAATAAATGAATGTGGGATAATTCTACTGCAAGATGAATGCATTTTAATTGCCAACATGTAATTGATCAAAAAGAGAACAGCAAATTTGCACTTTGCTCAAGGACAAAAAGAATATAATTCATGTGTTTATCATTGGCTATTTTTGCAACCACCTATATAAAAAATCTAAATGTTATGATTAAAAATGACACAATTACTACTTACGATCCCCTAAAATTCCTCGCTAATTTAATAAATTATCTAGAATTATATTCCAGTAGCAGTTTAATGGCATCCGCTCCTGTTCCGCGATATAATAAAAAAAATCTAATTACTGTCAACCTTTATTCAGTAAATCCAATATATGTGGCGGGTTCTTATGCTACCGTCATGCCCCCTTAAGCAGCATCGTTAAAATTATATTCTCGCAAATGGTCACTCAGTCCGAAATTAAAAAGTCCCAAATTAATGCACCCAATCCGCGCAGTAAACGCAACCATCCCACCGACCGCCAATAAATGCGGATGTCGTGCGCAAATATCGCGCGCCTCATGTTTGCGGATAAAGTCTTTCTGTTGGAACTAAAATGCACAGCCATCGATACGCAGAAAGTGGACAAGAGATATAAAAATTAAGTTAATTAAAAGACTCTTCGTGCTTATGTGTCTGTAAACGTTCCCAATAATTTTAATGAAACGTCTTCGATGCGCGGCAAATTTGGCGAACCATTTGATAATATTGACATTAAATTGGAGTTGCGTTTTCAAAGCACCATTGGCAATTTGTTGAGCATTTCTGCTGTGGCTGAGTATTTATAATCGGTGGATGAGGTATGAGAGTCTTGCCATCGCTTTTCATACATCGTGATTTGTGTTAAATCTTCGCGACATACGCGTTGACATAATTTGCCACTTAACATTCCACTCGCTCCGTAATAATAATATTTCTTGCTTTGTGGATCCGACTTAAATTTAAGATACAAGATTCTGCAATTCCAGTAGCCGCCATTAATTGTACGCAACCAAATGTGCGTGGAGATGCGTTCGAAATGTGACGACTTGTGTAAACGAAAATCAAATTGCTTGGAAATTTTCTTATATTCATTTTCGCATTGAAATTGGAGACGTATGCGGTTGTTTTAAAGGAGATCTGTAACCTTTTGTACCGCTAAAATCTGCAACTTACGAAATTGTTCAACAGGACAATGTAGTATCAATTCCATTACGCCTGCTTTTTGAGTCGATCTGTATAGGCGCAGTTTTTTTTTGACACAAAAATCGCAAAAGATGAAAGACTTACCTGCTGCCAAGAATTGTGCAATCAAGAGTAAATGTATGAAATTTCATTTGGTGGCGTTTGGTTATTTTGTTTCGACTTAGTTATTCCTTGTCTCATTCATACATTTTTCGTCCAGATTTTCAATTGCAACTTCTTTTTGTTCAAATCTCCTAGCACTCAACTACGTAGCGTCCAAAACAATGAAACTGTACGCTGGATGTTGGGCGGAAATTTAAACGATATTATTTCTAGATGTTTCAAACTCAATTGAAATTGTGTTGTTCTTTCCTCCCTTGTTACCGTTCTTCCCTTATTTCGTATGTTATATTGTATTAACGTGTTCCCGACGCGACGCGACGTCCGCATGCATGCATTTCTGTGTAAAGCTGATTTGTCACTACGGGTAAAGTTGGTAATTCAAATCGATTTCAGTTTTTTTTTTCCAGCTCTGTGAAGGACCCACTCGAATTTCAGGGGTCGAGATTGAAATCAATGAAACGTTTTGCAGTTTTGGCTCACCAAGACATTTTATTTTTCCCTATTTGCGTTTCGCTTCTCCACCTTATCAGATAAACATCCCTTTTGAATGATTAAATGCTTCAAGTGGTTTCATTATTATCCATAGAACTACTCGTATGTTAAAGGGAACATCCAAAAAGGATCAGTTGTCAATGGGAAGTGTCTTTTGTTTATTTTCATTATTCGTTTATATTATTTCAAGCATCTCCTCAAAATGTTGACGAATCCAAAAATTCGATGTATTGCAAGCAGTCCATTGAATCGGCTATACCTATTTTGGATACAGTTTCAACATTGACATGTACGTTGTTAAAATCAATTGAGTGCACTCGAATGCATTTTTTTAAGTGGTTGTTAATTGTTACCTAACCATTCAGATTGTGATATTTTGAATAGCTCTTCATATATTTGCTATGAATAAAAACGATCATGTTTAGTGCAATTTTAGGGCACAAAATAATTCGCTAAATATAGGGTACCACATGTACGAGGCTCGTTAAAAGCCAAAAATTAAATATATAAATACATTTTAAATGGCAGTCACATAATTAGCAATCATAAAATTTAATACGAACATCAACTTTTATGACTACGTAAATATGTCCACTTTGTTGGTACTTGACGGTTTAGATATGTCTAGTCAACATTCGAAAGACGTTTACGGTTAATTTCTTAAGTTCATCTTGAAAACAATGCATATGTTTGCTTACCATGCATCCATTTAAATGTGGCCGCCAGTTTACATTTAATAAGTAGGTTTAAGTACAACGTCGCTATGTGTACCTACGCTTTTATAAGTCCAAAGAACTTTCGAGTGGAGATTGATCCAGATATGCTGCACTGAGAAGGTGCGGACTTCATTACGTGTTGTACTTCTTCTGTTCGCGCCATCCAACGCGCGGCATACGGCTTTGGAATATATGGTACATGCGCGCACGCAAACATGTTTTCTTGTCAAAAACGCACTTAGTCTTAGTTTAACTACCTCTTGCACTATTAACTCACATTAAATGGTGATATGTGTGCTCAGCCGTTCCACTCCTTGAAATTTAATAATTTGTGCAACGACATTACGGCGTCATGGTTTGTTTATTTTTATGAGATCGGGAAAGTCATGCTCGTAGCGATATGAATGCTTGCTGCTCGTTTGTACAATAGTATATCTTTGTATTATTCTTGCTCTTTTAGATGTCATTACAAACAATTGGTTGTGAGGTAGTACTTGGGTCACTGCATCCACAG
>JANSTS010009042.1:31993-53389 GCA_026546915.1 Sylvicola fuscatus | reverse complement strand
TACTCCACTAATACCTGTGTCCCAAAACGAAAAGGTATGAAATTCTTGAAATAGTGTTCCCCTTCGAGTAACACAAGTAAACACGCTGTGTTGATATATGCTGAGACTCTCAGCATATGTACCATACACATGCAACAAAATAACCCCCTCCACAAAACGTACCGGCCTAAAACTGTTGCAGCACTTTAGTGCTGACTGAAATCTCAAATTGCCTTCGACTTTTTTTTTAGTTTATCCGCAGCTGTTCCCTTGAACGTAGTACTGGAGTTTAGTTAAAAAAAAAATATGCTAAGATGTCTTCCTCGTGTATTACAAACTATTTTTGAGGAGTGGTTCAAAAATTGTGCCTAATGTTGTGTAAAAGAACTAATTCGCATTATACATTTTATTAACGTGTATCCGCATAACGAAACAGTGTCGCGCAGTTTTATGTTAAATATGAGTAATTGTTATGAATTGTAAAAAAGTGAATCATTAAGTACAAAAAAATGAATGGATAATTTGAATTTAGTGAGCAGTGTTTCTAGAAAAAAATTGTTATTAAAAAGCTTTCATAAAATAATATAAACTGAATTCCATGAACATCAAAGAGAAACAAAATGTTTTATCAAGTTGAAAGGAGAACTTAAAATCAACCTGTGTGTATAATTTTATGAGTTTATCTTAAGTGTTTTCTGTTGTGGCCTGTGTAATAAAAAAAATCAGTATAAAAAAGTTGAAACACACAAGAAGAAGATTAAAAAAGAAAATCCAGTTGAATGTTGATGCTGGGATAGAATTTCAAAACAGAAAATAGAAATGCATATCAACATGTACAACGTCATCGTTCTGCTGTCGACAATTATTGTCATCTCAGTGAATATGGTCGAGTCTGCGCCCAAGTCTTTAATCAACCATCATCAACAGCGGCTAAATGTACCACCACGTGGTTGTAAGTGGATGCAAGTGCCCTTGGATGTTGCTGGCAGCGGCAGCGATGTTGACGACAACAATAGCAGGCTTTCATGCAAATTGCGTACGATCAGTGGAGTTGAAAGTCTGTTGGGAAACATGAGCACTTATCAAGCAGATCAGATTACCAATCTCAACTTAGAATGCAGTGATGTGTTGTTCTTTGAGAGTTCGCTGGAAGCAAGCAAACATCGATCAAAGGCTGGCTTTCTAGGTAGGCTAAAAAAATTGAAAGACCTCACCATTGAGTATTGCAAAATCAAGTACATACCATCAACGGTATTTACCGCGATGCGTGATCTGCGCACATTATCGTTGCGCACACACAACTCGGATTGGTCGGCGATGAACCTTGAAATTCATCCGGAAAGTTTTCGTGGATTATCTGAGCTGAAAACGCTAGAACTTTCAGATAATAATATCTGGACTCTTCCAACTGGTGTGTTTTGTCCACTGTACTCATTGAAAGTGTTGAACATGACCAAAAACCATTTGACCGAAGTAACACAATTGGGATTTGCTGATTTGGGTAATGGTCCAACCGCACAAGGTAAATCATGCAATACTGGATTAGAATCGCTTGATTTGTCAGCTAACGATATCAGCTCTTTGCCTGAAAATGGTCTTTCGGCTTTGAGGTCTTTAACAACTCTATGCCTACAAGATAATTTATTGTCTTCAATGGCTGATCGTTCATTTGTGGGGCTTCAATCATTGAAGGTCTTGAACATGTCAAGTAACCAAGTCATTGCTTTGCCACCAGAGCTATTCCAATCCACCCGTGCCCTCAAACAACTTTATCTGCAAAACAATTCGCTTTCTGTATTGGCGCCAGGCCTTTTGGAAGGTTTGGCATGGCTTGAGGTTTTAGACATGTCGCATAACGAGTTGACTTCTACATGGGTCAATCGTGACACATTTGCTGGACTTATTCGTTTGGTTGTGCTGAAGATAGGATACAATTCACTAACAAAAATTGATCATTCAGTCTTCAAAGGCTTGTACTCACTGCAAATATTGAATTTGGAACACAATTCAATTGATACAATTGCTGAGAACGCTTTCAGTGATTTAAAGAATCTCTACTCATTGACACTGTCTAACAATCATCTGAAGCGTATTGAGGTGTATCATTTGTCCGACCTATTTGTACTCAACCAACTCTACATTGAATCCAACTTGATTGAGAGCATCGATCATCATGCATTCGAGAATTTAACTCAACTTAGTGATTTGAGTTTAAATGATAATCTCCTCACAGAAGTGCCATCCGGATTAGGAAAATTGTCGGTCCTGAAAAGCTTGGATTTGGGGAAAAATAAGATCAAAACAGTCAGCAATGAGTCATTTGAAGGACTTCAACAATTGCTTGGACTGCGACTTGTAGATAACCAAATTACGAATATCTCACGAGATGCATTCATTACACTATCATCACTTCATGTCTTGAATTTGGCATCGAACCAAATCAAACACATCGATCAATCCGCATTCATCTCAAATCCAACGATTCGTGCAATCCGACTGGACAGCAATAAATTGGAGGATATATCCAGTGTATTTACATCGCTGCCATCTCTCGTGTGGCTAAATGTGTCCGATAATCAATTGCGTTGGTTCGACTACAGCCACTTCCCCAGCTCCTTGGAGTGGCTAGACATGCATCGCAACAACATCACCGAATTGAGCAACTACTTTGAGCTTAAAGATGGCGTTCAAATTAAAATGCTGGACGTATCTCACAACGAATTGTCTCAACTGGAAGTGACCAGTTTGCCAAACAGTATTGAAAAGGTGTTACTCAATGACAATCAAATTCGTGATATAGAGGCAGGAACTTTCAAAGAAAAGCCAAATTTGGAGAGGGTCGTGCTATCCGGTAATAAATTAAGCAAAATCGACGTAGAAGCCTTTGCCCTATCACAAGTGGCCGATGACCGCGAAATGCCACAATTCTTTATCGCTAACAATCCGCTGCACTGTGACTGCAACATGGAGTGGCTGCAGCGCGTCAACGAGCTTAGCCATATGCGATACCATCCACGTGTACTCGACTTGGACCAAGCCATGTGCACAATGGAACATGAACGCGACCAAAACGTTCGTCCACTCATGGAATTAAAATCAAAAGACTTTCTGTGCCGCTACGAAAGTCATTGCTTTGCGCTGTGTCATTGCTGCGACTTTGAGGCGTGCGATTGCAAAATGACATGTCCGGATCGTTGCAGCTGCTTCCATGACCATGCATGGAATGAAAATATTGTCGATTGTGGACATGCGGGCTACACAGATGTACCAGATCGCATCCCAATGGACGCCACCACCATTTATCTGGACGGAAATGATCTCGGTGAGTTGAGTAGTCACGTTTTTATCGGCAAGAAAAAATTGGAGCGTCTGTTCTTGAACAACAGCAACATCCATACCATTGACAGTCGTGCATTCAATGGTGCCTCGCCGTTAAAGGAACTTCATCTGGAAGACAATACTCTGCAGGTGTTGAATGGATTAGAATTTGATCCGTTGAGGAATTTAAAAGCAATTCATTTGGACCGCAATGAGATTTCAAAAGTTGGAACAAAAACATTCGCCAACCTGAAATCACTTGAACGTGTGACAATTGCTGACAATAAGCTGGACAACTTTTTGCCCTGGACTCAATTGGCTGCCTCAACCGCTTCAGGAACCTTGCTGGCAGTGTCACTTGAGGGCAACAAATTAAAATGCGATTGCAAGTCGTTGAACTACCTTCAAGAATGGGTGAAACTTTTGACATATGATTTTGATTTGGAGCGCATTATTTGCACTGACGGACAAATTGTGGGCGATGCTATCAAACGTTGTCAAGATTCACATCAAATTACTGAACAGACACCAATTGTTCAGCAGCCGCAAATCGTTCACGATCGAGGATACATCCCAGTGTTGGCCGCTGCTTTGGTGGTCGTCATGGGTGCTGCCTTAATTGTTGCATTAATTTGCGTGTTTCGTCAAGACGTTCGCCTGTGGGTGTACTCCAAATTGGGTATGCGTCTCTTTAAAAATTTGGAAGGAGCTCTGCCTCATGATGACAACGAGAAAATGTACGATGCCTACATGATCTACAGCCGCCTGGACGAAGACTACACTGCAAGAATCGTGTCGAATGAGCTGCATCATTTGGGCTACAGTATGTGCCTCCATCATCGTGATGTGCCACCATCATTGTACATTTCCGAGTCGTTGCACAGTGCAGCTGAGGCGTCCAAAAAAATAATTCTTCTTCTGTCGATGACATTTTTGCAAAATGAATGGTCCAAGCCGCACTTCCGTGTTGCCCTGCAGTCAGTCATTGAAAGTATTAGACCAGATCTACGTAAACAGAAGCTGATTTTAATACTGACTGTACCAGTTGAGATTCTAACAATGGATCCAATGTTCCATTCCTTGATTAAAACTTGTACAGTAATTTGCTGGGGTGAGCGTCGCTTCTGGGATAAATTGAGATTCGCCTTGCCCGATATCTGCAACGATAAAATGCAACGGGTAAGAATTAACAACCAAATCAGGTATACACCAGCTCCCGTGCCTGGTGACTTTTGGGGACGTACCGTTTTGGAGCACGACTTGACATCAACAGTCGGCTCGAATCATGATGATTGCGACTGTTGCACTGCATTGAAGCCATATGATCCATCGATTGATTCTGTTTATAATTATCAATCAGCCTCTTCATTGAGCCATGTTTATGCAACGATTCCTGAGATGATGTCGACTGAACAAAAAAGGTTATCAAATATAAATTAAATGTAAAATTTTCAATTTAGTTGTTTAAATATTTTGTGATATCATTCAAAAGTTTCAAAGATGTTACCATAAACTTGTATTTTTTTTAATAATCATTAATTTTAAGCAAACATTGTAAAAATATGATGACGAGTCAATGAATCAGAATTGTTACAAAAAATTATCGCTATTGTGTAGCGGCATAGGGTTAGAATGTATAATTAAGTTATAAAATTTGTTAAAAAAATGAAAATGCAATTAGTTTGCTTATCGCGTTGTTTACAAATAATGAGCATGTACTAGTTAACAGTGTTAAGATTAGATTATTAAAAGAAAAGGTCAACGCTTGTGTGTCATACAGACAAATTCTGTGGATTTTTTATTTATTTATATGATAAATGTATATGATTAAATATAAGTTAAAGTACATGGAAAATAAACAATAAAATCATTCTATGTTATATTCAATAAAACGTATTTTTTCTTTTCTAGTTTTTCAGATAAAAGTATTGTGCCTTTTAACGCCCCTACAATCCTACATTTCCTACTATACTCTTAAAAAGGGTTTCTTAAAATCAATCAATTAAGGAGACTTTCCTAATCTTAATTCATTAAGCACCAATAACTATCAAGCACCTGAATCTATGTGATCTTAGCTTCGTGAGAAAAATTCTGTTCAACTTACTTGTAACAAAGTATTCAAAACCAGACAGTCCAAGCCGTGAAAGACGTTTAGATATGGTTCAACTGAAATTCTAGCATGAAATTTATGACTGGGCTATTGTTGAACGCCGCAGGTAGCTGTGATAGAATTGAGTTCTAAGAAGGACTTTTGCGACAGAAAGTTTTAGTTTCGATGGACCCTTATTGAAACAGGTTTTTGAAAACATTTGTCTGACCTCCCGTTGATTTTTATTGGTTAAAATAAGTATTGGAACTGTCTCAAATTGATTATTTACTAAAAACAGCGATGAACGAGAACTGTGCATGTAGTAAAGTAAATATTTATGTTTTAGCAGAATTGTTATGTAGATGAAGAAAATTAAATTGTCAATTCGTAAGATACTTTGTAATTAAAATATATATCCAAAAATTGTAATTTTTATGTTGAAAATATTATTCAATAATGTTCAAGGGATTTTCCCGACCTACTTCAACAAAAAATGCTTTTCTTCAAATATGTTACATTTGTGCAGTAAATGAAACCGAAAATTGAACAAGCACTAAATCCTTACCTGAATGCTCTAACATCTCTGCATCCCTGACATGCTGGTACATTATACCATTGAGTCCGTAGGTAAAGGAACCAAAATTTAGTGCCTGAATGAACTGGTAAAATCAAGTATAATTAATTATGTATAAAACAATAAATAAAGTAAAATTGGCAGTTGATGTGGCCAATTTATCCTCAAGTCATGCTGCTTAAAAATATATTGGTGCCCTTATAATTTCATCAGGAAGCATACAATTATATAGTTATAGGGTATCTTGTTGAGTACAGTTTTTAATGTCTATGATTATTACCTCAGTTTTCTATTCAAACACAATTATTGAGGATTCTTCTTTAATAATTGAGCAAGATATACCTATAGAAAATTAAGGAAATTCTTTAGAAAATTATATGATTACTCATAGGGCGTGAGTATTGATTTTTGAAACAAATGTTTTAAATTTTTAATAGTCAAACCGAAGGGATCGAAAAGTTTCTACAGCTCGTAATATTTGAAAATTCAGATTTAAAAACATTTATTCATTAAAAATGATATGGTTTGTACATCCTTTGCATATTCATATTATCAATGCGCCATAAATGCATTCATCATTATCATCAAAATGCAATAGTTTTCCTGATGGTCTGCGTTGGCCGACTTTTCTCAACAAATAATTATCAATTTCATAAACCCAATTCACTTATGTAAAGAAGCATATCATTTCAACAGTGTTGTGGGTACAGCAGCCTATTATACTCGCATTGTCTGTGGATGCGGAAAGAATGGGGCCGAACACTTTATCCTCCAATGCCAGAAGAGTGATTTTGAATATGCCTCTGGGTGGAAATGCAAATTTTATTGTACAGCTGAGGCTTGTACTACGTTCAAAAGGTCGAGATGATTTCAAAGAAGAACACACACTCTGAACGATTGCGGCCATTGGGAGCATAATAGGAGGGAATTTCTTTTGAATAACATTTCACGGACATCAATTTCTTAATACGAATCGGCTTCTTATTTTCGCTTCCAACTCAGCTCAAGTCAAAATATTGTATACATGTTTCACTTCCACTTTATCCGTTTGTATTCTTATTCATATTTTTATTTTTTTTGGAAGCGCATTGTGTATGTTTTCATATTTTTCCATA
The DNA here is from genome assembly GCA_026546915.1 of Sylvicola fuscatus. Classification (NCBI taxonomy): domain Eukaryota; kingdom Metazoa; phylum Arthropoda; class Insecta; order Diptera; family Anisopodidae; genus Sylvicola; species Sylvicola fuscatus. Next base: position 46,314 of record JANSTS010009042.1, on the reverse strand, counting down.
TTAGCATAATTCTTTTAAGATGATTCTTTTGATTGGCGAGGGAATTTCATTCGACATTTTCCGTTTGCCTGCGAGGTGGTGATTGACGTCTTTCGTGTCAGCGAACGGCGGTTTATTTTTTAAAATTAAGTGACGACTGTACATATTAAGAGTAAAGAAATCAACGTCTGTACTCCCTCATGGGAGGACGACAGACACTAATGAGTTGATACTAGAATCAAATTAACTAAAAATCAAAAAAATTATATAAGTATAAATAGGATGATACGTGACAAAGAGAGGGCTGCAATATGCGTTTTGTTATGTCAACTATAAAGATTAAGGCAAGGAGTGTATTTTAATAATATGCGCGAAATTCTCATCGTTCTGTAATGTACACGTGTCTGTATGCTAGAAATTATGGTGCGAGCTCTTTAAATCACAATGAAAAATTATTCTGCCCGCATAGTACTCGCATATACACGTTTTATTGGGCCTTTCCCATTTCTTTGTCATGTTTGACACTTAAATGATGAATGTATTATGATTTATTGTTGAACAGCATATTTTTTGAGACCGTCGAATTGTTTGTATTCATTCAAAGACATGGCTCTTTGTTTATGGCGTTTTATTAAATTAAAGTGTTATAAAGAAATTTACTCTGCGGGCGTAGACACCTACTTTATGCTGATTACATATCTCGTCTCAACAGTGCACACAAAGAGAATTTTGTTTATATAATTAAGGCCTAGTTTGGTTTGCTCAAGTTCAAATTAATCTAGGTCACTCTCAATGTAGAGACTTGGTAGAAATTGGTCAACAGTTTTGCAGGACACTTAAATAGTGTAACATGTGATGTGATGTATTCTACTTGAATTTGAATATAGGTATGTACAGTACCTTTAGTCTTGCACCAAGATGTGGTGATGCAGATAATTGGAGAGATGGACGAATTAATAATAAATTAACCGCAAACTTGGGACAGCTTAGCACAAAATTTGTCTGGATAAACAATTAAAAATTTTCGTTAGCAGCATGGATTGACTTAAAATGTCCTTTACCATTTAACGTTATGTTATTCATTGAGGACGATTATTAAACAATCAACCTTTTTAAAAATTCAACAATATCTTTAGGAAAAGCTTCTATAAATTTTGAGTGATTGAAACGCTTTACTTTAAGAAATTATGTGCAATATAGATTTTTTCAGGTTTGCATTTCTTTGTGTTGGTTGGTTTTGGTTTTTTGGTCCATCTTTGATATAGTTTTCTTTTCCATCAAATCAACATCAACTTTACGAATACTTTCAACGAAATGTAAGATACATAGATGGAATTGAGAATATACCAAATCCAGACTATCCACTTATTAAAAGCGATTTTTAATCTTTCAATCACTGCAAAAGCCTTATGCAAATTCAAAGGGGCAAAAGTGTTGAAAAATCATTGAAAAGCATCGGCATTGTAAAGTTAGGATTTGGTTTTCAAAGCAAAAACATATTTTTTATATTACTGTTTATTCTCTATATTCTATATATATGCAGTTGAGTTTATTTTTTGCAAATGTAATTTGAGTGCCTCACATAAAAGAACTGGGAATGTTTTGGCAGTGAGCAAAAAAAATGGTTAGCGCAACTAAAATACACAAATTACATAAAGTTTGTCTACGAATCTGATGCAGCATTCGCTAAACAATAAAAGCAATGTGCCAGTTGCTATTGTTCTCATGGACGATATGAGTACATACGTAGCAAAGTGCATTTTGTTTCACTGCCATCATGGCTCGCCTTAATTTTTAGCGTGATTTTTGTTCCTTTCATTTTGTACAAAATTACTTGTCCAAACCAGTACTCGTATCAATCTAAGATAAAAATGCTTTAATTCACAATGTTCTTTAATTAATGCAAGTTGCTGACTCTAAGTTATGTGTCGTTAAAACTGACATGCGTAGCATTTAAAGTCGCTTAATTTGGGCCATCCTGCATTTCATATGGTAGCGGCGACGTGTGGTGCACCATCTTGTCATGGGTTTTTGTTACTCAAAGGAAGACTTATAAATGTGTGTGCTAAGACCTAAGATAGAGCTGCTAAGGAAAAAACATGCTCAAATAGAAGAAATATGAAACACAAGCAGCACATACGAAGCGACATGACACAGCGATTAGAAGGAAAAAAAATCTTACAAGAGATTTGTCTTTACAAATTATTTTTAATTTCGCTTCGTGGATGCTCAAACAGATGGAGATGAAATATATTATATTATCGGAAAAGTCGCTTGTGGTGTGGCGACAAATGATGTTCCACTGTCGTCAGTTTTGTATGGTGGCAGCCGCAGACGTTATTTTACGAGAGGGCAACAGCGGCGGCTCGATATGAACGACGCAGCGCGCGTCGCGTCGCGGCATTTGTAAATTATGGCGCGATTAGATGGAAAGTCAGTAGTTTAAGAAAGTTTATTCATTTGAGCACGACAAGTGCATCGGAAGTCGGTATTCCCATTAGGGAAGGACTTCTCTGTGGTGGATTGTGGGATTTAAGCAATCTGCGAACATCCCCATCTCAAAGAACCCTTTTTTTTATATAAATGTAACAAGTTACAAGTACATATATAATAATTGTCTTCGGCACTTTCTAGCTAAGTATCATTCGAGAATTTAAGAGCTTAAGTGTTGATTTACGGCTATAGTTTAAAATTTTTCGAATATGTATTTTCATGGTCCTTTTTTTTGTTAAATTAAACATGAAACGGATGTTTTAAATTAGAATTTACTAAAAAGTCCATTTTAACATATATGTGACACTTGCGAAGACATTTTCAGTTCTTATTTGAAATTAGTTAATACTTTCCTAAATTTAAACTGTTTTCGACTTCACCGTTCCCCTAATTTCATTGTTTAATCCATCATATACCGGCAACCATACTAGTTAATTAAAACTACACATGTTGTCTGAAAATGAGTGAGTGTTAAAAAATAATACAACATAAAAACGTTTATGTTGTCTGTCGACACGAAGCGACGCGACGCCATGTTATTGGAGAACTCCCAGAGTCGTGCTTTACACATCTCAAAAAACCTATATGAACAATGTCATCTGGCGCGTGACAGCATCATATCACCTATCTGAACAGGGAATTGGTGCGGCTAACAAAAGCACATCGAAGCGGTTTTGAAAAAAAAGCATCAAAATTATGACACGTCTAATTAAACGCGCTGCAAGTCAGACCAAAATCAAGCAGAAAAAAACTACAATTTTTTGAAAAAGTAAAACAAAACATCAAAATTGCTTTAAGAAAAACAATATAATTTGGGTGAAAAACTGAACACAGCACAGACACTCAGAATGCTGAACACGCTGTTCTTGTGCGCAGACCTCCCGTGTCGATGCGCGAGTGCATCGCCGACCGATTGAACCCACTGCGCATCAAAATGCACAGGGCGGCTGGCAAGTGCGCGCATGCCGTGTGTTTGTGTATGTAGAGGCGCATTGGAATATAAAAAGGTGCCAGCCATCACACAACGTCCCACCGTGCACAATCCGTGATTGGGGAGCCGCAGCTCTTCATTTCCACGAAGACAAGAAGCATCTGGGATTCTGGTGTCCGCGTCTTTTTTAAGAACTCACTGTTCATCAATATGTATGATTAGGCCTTGTGCTTCAGTGAGATGTGGAGACTCGCGCCGGCCGAGCCTGCTGTCGATGCATTTTCATATCTAAATTAACAATTAGTTCTGATTGACGGCACTTGGCTGTATGCATTCGTAAGACAATGTGTGCGGTGTCAGTAGTCGGTAATTGGCATTGCCGATTTTTAGGTCAGTTTCTATTATGGCGATTGGCTTATGTATTACACAATTCCGCCAAATTTATGATTTCGATTAAGACAAAGTGAATTAGAAGTCGATTAACCGTGCCAAATTGTGTCGGTTCATTGGCTGTGAAATGCCTTTAGCCAGGGCCGAACTTTTATGCTTTATAATTTAAAAAATATTAAGTTGAAATGTCAAAATACGTTCATTAAAAATTATGAAACGTGGCAAATTTTAAGAAGAAGTAAGGACCCTGAACAGGTGTGTTCAAAATGCTTTTAAATTTCCTAATGATTTTAAATATGCAATATTTACTTAAGTTACAACATGTTTTTCTTTGAACAAAAGAAGCTTAATAAACAAAAACACAAGTTTTTGCTGAGCACTTCCTATATCTTCCCGAAAGGGTGTCCACACCATAACAACCACTAACAAACGCAGTCTTCATTTAATTACCGGATGTTCTCTGGCAATTTCAACAACGGATGTCTTGCCGACAATCTTACTCAAGCTGAGCGAGGCTTCCCAATTTTCCATACTAATAAATGCATGAGCAACACACATGCACTTTTCACCAAAATGCACTGCAAATCAATTATTTTGCACTGTGCTGCAGCATATACATTGTAAACAATGAAGAAACTAAACGAAAAACTCCAACATATTCATCGTAAATTGATTGTGACCAACGGCATTTTGCATGCGTCATAAATTAATAATTTAATTTGGTAAAAGAAAACAGCATACCCTGCAATATGCAAGGTCCATATGTGTATACATATATTGGTAGTGCGTGCATTTATCTCGTTTACCGAGTGCAATGCAATGCAGTCGTTGCGAATACACTTGTCAATGCAATTGTGTTCGTTGCAACTGCAGTTGACTTTAAAGAGACAATTACGCGTTCTCTCGTTTATACTCTCGTCTTGATGAGGAACAAATTATGGAAATTAATGACGTACCCACATATGTGCGTGTGGCTGCTTTGGGACTCTTTTCAAAAAAATTAAAATCTTTTTTTTTTTGTTAAATGATCGCTTGCCATGAATTAAGTCGTACTGTACTTAATTAGGGTGTCGTTAATTTAATGTGAGTGAAATATTCGCATGCGTATGCTTAACACATGTGCTGCCTGGGTAAGGAAACTGAATATCTCTGGGGAATGCATTTGGAAAATTTATTTCATATACGTTTTCGTTTTCTTTGAAATAATTTAATTGTCGCGAAGAGAATTGTGCTAACTGCTAACCTTTGAAGTGTTTTAAAATTCAATTGTTGACGATATGGCGCCCATTAAATTGCCATCAGTGACATTTTCGAAACTAAACTTACTTTTCCGGAGAAACGACTCAATAAAATGAACTGAAACAAGTCGCTTATCATAAATTTGACAATAAAGTCTCAGAAGCGACAAATTGTGCATCAAATTCAAATAGGAAATTTTGACTTGACTAAATATACAATCTCGTTCCATGAATTGAATGAAGCGTGCGAAGAGGCTGGCAGTGTCGCATGCAGCGACAGACAGAAAAGATGATCACTTACAAATTGAGTCTCATCCATATATATGAAAATTGAAAATGTAAGAGGCTGGCTAAAAATAATGCAATATATATACGCGAACCGTTATATGGTGCATGCACGCGGTCTTGGAGGGTGACACGGCCCTTAAGTGCTGTGCAGTTCCTTCTGCTCGAGCCGTCGATGCACGAGTTTTTAGTAAAATGTGGCTTCAAATTGAAGAAGCTGGAGATTATTTGTCATTCCATTTAAGACATGATTTGTAAATTGTTTGGTATCGCGGAGAAAAGGTGGTAATTAAGAGCGATTTATTTGTGAAGGTTAATTGTTACAACTTAAGATCTAAATTTATCTGAGCTGAGATGCATAAACTTGGTGCGGCGCGTTCTGTTATTGATGCAGAAGCACGCACGCATCCCCGATGCATACAGAGCGAATGAGTTGCAGCAAACGCTGATGCGTTTCTATATATAGGCAGTGCTGCACTGTTTTGCTTTGAAGTGACTTGCGTGTGACCCTTGAAAGAATATTGTTTAGTTAATTCACTTCCTTATCAGTTTGTGGTGCGCGTAATGCGTTTCCAACAACTCACACACAATCTGTTTTGAGTTTTATAGCTTAATAAAATGCATTTTTAGTCCGCTGTCAAGTTTTATGGCATCAAAACTATCGTATTGTGCTAAATTTAAATGCACTCTCAGAATCGAAATAAAAATGTTTACAAATTAAAATATTCATCTACATAAAGGTCGTATAACAACAGATAAATTATATAGTTTACAATTTCATCAATGCATATAAGATGAGTGGGCAGGGGCCAGTGTAGAGATAACAATGGCATCGTTTTACCAGCGATTCTCGGCGTATACCAAGAATCTTACTTTCTCAATTTCTTATCTATACATTTCGTTGTATTTTGTATACATTTAGTGGTACACTTCCGCGAATATTCGTGTTACTTGAACTAACTTACGAGTTTGCGGCCAATTAATTTCAAATAACATGTTATGATCTTGTGGAAAGTATAGAATTGCTCAGTTGTGGCGAAATGGAGCGGCGCGACGTCGCGACCGCAATTACACTTAAGTACGTATTCAATTTCAATAACATAGCATTTCTTCATTATAAACTAAAACCGCCCACACACAAACTCATTTAAATTCGTGCTTCAAATGACAAATGCTCTCAACCACTTGAATGTATTTGTTAAAGAAATTATGTTTATGATGATGACGTCTAAGCCGGGCGCATTTATCTTGATTACACCATCTACAGTGGACCGCACATACGCCTGAGACCGGCCAACCGGTCCACACAGACGTCTTAAGTGCAGAGTGGAATCTCCACTCAATTCAGCAAAGTGAACAAAGCCAGACGAATTGTGCATTTGCTGTTATGCCGTTATCAAGCTCATAAACGGCTTCCTCTAATTTATTGATAAGCGATTTAATGCAATGAAACGATTCTGCATAATGCAGCGCCGACAAATGATATTTGGAACATTTATCAATGCAATTAGCCAACGTTTGATAGCAGTGCAGGCTAATTGTAGGCTATTAATAATAAAACATTTGCATTACCTTGTGACCAGCCAGCATCTAATGAAAATGCAGTTTGTGAAAATAATTACAAGCTGTGAACATCAAACGTTTAACTCGTACAAAATATTTATAAAATTATAAGCAGTTTGCTCATACATAAACAATGTGAAGAGTGAGTGTTTGCTTAAGGTATAGACATCGGATATGAAAATTACATGTGTCCGAAGCGCTTTCTCATGAACTTTTCGCCCTTTTTCCACCGTCACCGCTTTTTTAGTTTTTTCTCACACAGCACACACGAGTGCTATATGTAGTCATTTGAGTGACATTGTCGTATATAGCTTCATTGCCACAAGCGAGTTTATGCGGCATTATACATGAGCCGGTTTTATGCAAATTCAGTTGTTTCCCTGAAATTCTTATGTCACACTGGCATGTGAGCAAATTGCGCGCTCGCTGCATGTTTGCCAGTCAATAGTCTGATCCCATGATTGCTTGCAATTGCCTTTTAAACGGAAATTGACACTCTTCATTAAGCTTTTATTTGAACAAATGAACTGCTTGAGATTATCATTTTTATTATGCATTTTGACAGTGATCGTTGTCATAAATTCATAGCACTCACGGTGTTTGTTCATTACATAATTCATGGTGGTTTTTTTATTGTCATTGTAAAGTAAACTGGCTATTTGCCTATGAGCATACTTTGTTCAGATTTTCGTTAAGCGCTTAACCATTTAAATGACTTTTTTTTCATCATAAGGGCTTATGCGTAATTTGTCTATCCAAACAAACTTGGTCAGGAATTTAAATAATTTTTTAACAATTCAGTAGTGTTTTTGTTGATCTTGTATTATTTGTTCAATATATTTGTATATCGATATTTCAATGAAGGTTTTATTAATTCATATTGGCTTGGCAATGAATATTTAAAAAACTAGTTAGAGCTGGTACATAAAAATATAATCGTGAGAATTTCTATCCGTGTTGGTGGTTTACTGTTTCGTTTGTCAAGCTAAATATATTTTTTTTACACATGTAATTTCACCCTTTTAAGTAGATACATAAGCTTGAATTCTTAAAAAATCGTGAAATAATCCTAGAACTATTTGAGCTTCCTGGAAAGAGATCATAATAGGCTGAGCCAATTATTCAAAACGGTTTTGTCACTTATGCATTAGAAATTATGAGTTATCGCGCACGATATGCACATATTTTGAATGATTTCTAAATATAAGAAATGAAATATAATCCCTTTTAAATGGCTCATTAGCTTCACATTTGAAATTCCCTTTTAACGAAACTATTTGTTTACATGTAAATCTGTCACAAATATTAATTACACCAAGCCGTTGACTGCACTTTTCCCTTTTGCATGGAAGCGCTAAGTTCTGAAGCGCACAAACATATCTCATATAGTATACACATCATAATCAAGAAAATGTGTTTATGCTTCAAGAGGGGTTAATGAAAAGTGAAACTCTGAAATGTTATGTTCTAATTTTATCCATTTTATTGTTTACAAATCGTTCTCACTTTAATTTGATGTTGGCGTCATGTGACATATTAAAGTAAAAATACAATTCCTACACATTTACAGATTTTTTCCGGAACGAATTAGCCAAAGTGCATGGACAGGGAACTGAATTGCACGTGTTTTTAACGCTGAGCTGAAGTGGAGCACACGATACAAAGGAATTACAACAATTCTTCTTGAAAATTCAACAGTTTTCACCCCGCCCCACAGCCTCCCACTTAGGCGTCTGGTGGGCATCCGAATACGCTTTTAGCATACGATACTTTATGAATTGTTTACACTGCACAAAGAACTTATTCTACAGTCAGTTAAAATGGGAAAAAAGAAAGTAAAGGAAGCATTGACAAGAATTATGTTTATTGGATTTTAATGTTGATGGCGCTCTAGCCGCAAATAAAGACGCGCACTGTCACGATGTCAAGAGGACGACAAATTTTCGCCGGCACACACATAGCGAGTATATTATACAATTATTATTATGTCACATTGTGTATGTAAATGTAGGCCTGGATGACATGAATTTATAGCATAATCTTGATAATTTATTGGGCAGTTGAAATTCAAAATGACTTTTGTGGCTGGCGCTCAGTGCCCCACCAATTTAAAGTTAACACGTTACACTTTGTGCGTGTGCAAAGAAGCCCTGCCCTTCAATTTTTCGCGTTGAGTCGCGAGCCTTGATGTAATTTTAATTGTAAAACCGACACTTTTTGGTGTAGCGCTATTTACATCTCCATACATTTAAATAGCATTATTGTCAACGAGTGGGGTTGGGAGTTATGGCACAAATGTTATTACATTCATAAATTCGAGCCATTATATCATCCTACAAATTGTGAACATGCAGCCACACAACATCCCAAATTGCATTTCAAACTTTTTCCATTTGATTTAATTTTACCATTCAAAACGAATCAAACTGGAATGCTAACGACTTTCAACGTGTGTTTGTTTATTTATATGAATTTCCGGCGAATATATGCATATTTCTGTACGTTTGCATGTTGAATGCTCATTGACAGATCAGGAATCGTGCATATAGCAAAGTCCGGAAACAAATGCAGACCAAGAAAGCTTTTTGTGTGCATCGGCTGTGTGCAACAATTGCAATGTGAAATTATGATGAAATTGTTAAGGCGTGCTGAAAGTTGTTTCCGAGCTTTTTCCGCACGTTTTAGTTTATATATGTTCATTTATGCTCAACTATACAATTATGAGAATTTAATTTATTAAACGTTAAATTATTACATATATTTGTATAGGTTAAGAATTCATTTATATTAATGCAATGCATATTTTATTCTATTTTCACTTATGGTAAAACACTGGGGGCACACGTGTTCCTAATTCACTTTTAAATCGCCTAGATACACTTGACTCGTTATTGTTTGTGGGCTATATTTCAGATCCTTGCGGCCAACAACAATTAAGAAATGCGCAGAAAAGCTACACAAAGTTTTTCGTAACAGCTTATCGTGTTCACACACATTAACGAGAGTGGAAATATGTAAATTGTATTTATTACTTAATACGCATCCCTTGGCAACGTTTGAAAATTCAGAAACACAAATTCATGTATACGCGATGAGTAAAAACGACGTCGCAAAAAATGGCAAACAAATTCTCATCATCAAAATTCTATCCTCCCGCGCCGCGACGCTGCCTTATTTGCTATTGTTTCAGTTCTTCGGCGAAACAACAACAGCGTCGAGGAAAAATGGTTGGCGAATTACAAAGTCAAATTTAATTATAATTTGATGATAAACAAATCAGTTTCGTAATATATTTTGATTACACAATTTTTTTTATTTATCCGCCGTCGCTCAATTTCAGCATTGGCTATCGCTGTGTACATACTGGCAATAATAATAATACATAATATTAAACGAATTAAAACGATCCAAGAAATTTCCTCTCGTTTGATAAGCGCTGCGAGTTTGCTTTTTTCCTGTATCAACGGCCTTTTTGAGTCAGTATAGCTGGAACGGAAAAAATTGCCATCGATGTGGAAAATTATTGCTCTGTTGTATAAAAGAAAATATTGGATAATTTCTAATTGATGGAGAGGAGTATTTTCTTTTGGCGGAATATCTGAAATTCAATTTAGCATTTTCTTGCTTAAATTTCCACAACATCTGGTTCTTTTGACGGGGGACCCTGCAAAGTACACATTGATTGCCCAAAAGGTAATTAAAATTTACGAGTGTTTATTGAAAATTGTTCCAATAAAGTAATTGCCTTAATATATTTTAATTTACCCATTGAAACGAGGCGCGCCTACTCAACCGAATAATTTAATTGATCAGAGGTGACGTATTTCTGTATCAGCCATGGTACTTAAGAATACGATGTGTACTCAACAAATACTCTTAATAATTCCCATTTGTATTTGAATTTCAGGATAAGCGTTTTTATTTCTCAAACAGTATGATTTACGAAAACTAGTTGCAGGTCATAATATAAGCACATGTTTCCTAAAAATTTGTTAACAACTGTTTCATCCGGCACTCCTGATCCTTCCAAGATATTCACACGACACCATGTATTCCTCGTCTTAACTATGTTCACTCGACACCGAATAACTAACGTCTTGTTTTAGCTTCACCAGTAGAAGATAATTAAAAACGAACGTGTTAAAATTGAAAAATTTTATGACAAATTTGGACATTTGTTTGTTATTGGATCACATGCATTTCCGCTGCACCAGTTGAGTAACAGGACACCAATTAGACTACTCTAATAATGTTATGGTTCTTCGCTGGAACTGACTAAAACGACAATCCGTGTCAAAAAAAAAAAATTGGTGGGCCTATTTGTTGGCATTTCAATTTTAAGCTCCCTGAGGACCTGTGGAAAATTCACGCAGCAATGCATCCCTGGCACATAAATCAAATGCTGTTCATCCAAATCACACACAGACAATCAGTGAACCTTATCACACATTAGCTGTGTTTCCTTTGGGGATGGTAGTAGGCAGCCATATCATCCTTCAAAGAAGCAGCTGTCCTTGTGCGCCTTCGACACAGATTTTTAAGTGTAACAAATTGAATTCTTGTTCGCAATGATTATTTATTACCACGACATAAGTGCCTCAGTTGATCTTATTACCAAAGAGCTGTTCTCTAGCCACTCAAAGATGGCGTGAAACAAAAATGCCCCGCAATAATTATACACATCCACTTCCAAAACATGGTACAAGCGACACGATTCTCTTGAGGTCTGCATTCACTCAAAGGACGATGGCATTTGTGTAACAAGGATCTGTTTAATTCATTTGCTACATGATACACATTTAAGCGATGTTCAAGTATTTCTTTGAGATGTTCTACATGTACTTGGGTCTAAGAAGGCGAGTCACGTGTGTAAGATGATGGCTGATGGCACATTTGCATCCCAATACGAGTGTGTTGGTTAAGGCGCTAAGGGAATCTAAGGGAGTAAATGATGAAGCGTATGTAAATAAAAACACATGGAAAGCAATAAATGTGCGTCAAATTTCACAGAATTGCTTTTGCGTCGGCATGCCAGACGCATTCATGACAAGGGCGTAAAGATTTTTCGGGTTTTATTTTTACTTTAGCCATTTGTTTTACGTTGTGTGTGTGTTTTTTTTTGTTTTTTTTTTGTATCAACAAGGGTAAATAAGTGCTCACCAAGATACATAATACGATACACACGTCTTTGGGTGGGGGTTGATTGTGTCGCCTGTAATAAGAATGGTGATGATGACTGTGTCTAGTGGGTGTTTGGATAGTGAAAACTGATGGATGCGCAGCACTGCTGCATTATGGGTGGAATTCGTCGTGTATTGGTAATTCGAGATTTTAAGTAGTCTATTTCGAATGTAACACCATTTTTGAATAAACAATATATAATGGTATATTGAGTTGCTTGGGGGATGCTCCGACTTGTTTTATGCTTACTCTGAGGGATGCTTATTGCTTACAAGAACTGGGGTGACAATGAAATGATGTGGGGATAACTTAAAATGGTTGTAAATTATTTATGGATCGTTTTCGATGCATTAAAAATAATGTAAACAATTTATTAAACCCCGTTTTTTTGTTGTTGTAAATAAAGGACATTTTTCAAACAGAATTATCTTCCAAAACGTCGTCAATCATCATGATACTCAAATTTTGACCTGTCCATTATCACCTTCGCTTTGAGTAAGGTGTTTTACATAATCAATGACCTTTGGCTCTTGTCTTATCCAAGTTTTACCTTTACATATTTGAATTTACCCTCTGGGGAAGTACCCAACTTTGGTATATTTTTTCATCCATTGGGATTAATGACAAAGAGATCGTTGATATTAAACTGACATTTTATTTTATTTTTAGTTTTTATTGTTTTTTATTTAATTTAATATTTTTAATTGCAATATTTACAGGTTTTACGAGATGGAGAACACTTTTTGACTACTTCGGATGCCCAGAAAGTTGAAACTGACAACTAATATCATATAACAGGTGGATATTTTGTTCAATAGCAATAAAGCTCAATCATCCTATAATTTTATTCTTTTATCCTGCTTAATCACTTGGAAATATACAATTGGGATGTCGACCACTCGCGTAAGTATAGTGATTTAAATTGAATCTTGAATTAAGCACTTTTATTTGTTTGGCAGTCTAAATATTGAAAAGGGTAACAATTCATGGGGTAGAATATTTCTCATTCAGAAATCTCCATTTGCTGAATTAGCTATAGAAGTCCATACAAGTGACAAACAATGAAAACATGTGTCGACCGTGCGCACTGAACAATTAATGGCCGAAAACCGTTTTTTAAAACCTTAAATAGCGCACCACTTGAGCCACCCCTTTAATAAACATAAATCGCAAATCAAATTCACCCTTTAATGCAGAACTCGTCACAAACAGCTCCGCTAACCAGATTGTGTAAATACAGAAAGAAGGAAAAATCGGGAGCGCTAAATAGCGACAACATAATGTATGCACGTTGCTGTTTATTAGCATGATCGAAGCTTCGCTCGCCTGCATGTGAATCGCAACACATGACGCTGCAACATCGCGACGTCGCGCCACGCCATATTCAGCCACTTTGTATCCACTTGTGTGTGCTCGAATTTGTTTTAGATGCGCACTTCACAACAATAATAATAATAATGATAAAAGTACATAAATTAAGCGAGCACACACGCTCACTTACTTCCCTGCACCATTGGAGAGAAGGTTGAGATGCGGATGTTAATCCATCGGAAGTGGCCCACTTTATTCCACCCTACAGTACTTTCTGTATGTCGCTTCGCTGATGAAGTTGCCAAGAACTGTAAGTGAGAGCGGCGTCTTCCTAATGGGGAATTATAATGAGTGGCCCTTAGGAATAACTCGGTCATATTTTGAACCGAAAAGGGGTTGTTGCAATAATAAACCACTTAATTTCCAGCTTTAACTTAACACATACTTAAAAGGAGATTTTGGTGAATTTATATTTAACTCAAAATGCATCGATTCGCTTCTCGAATAATAACGTTCTAATAAGCATTATGCTATGTTTATTACCATTGCTTTTACATATGTTGTGTGGGAATGTTTTAAACACAAACACGGGAATTGTTATATTAGAAATTAATTTATTGAGGCAGAAACAGACTGACAAAACAATATCATGATTTCAAGTTTGAGTAACTTACATTTTTTAAGTCACAATAAATTTATAAATCCTACTTTAAAGAAAATGAAATGTTTAAGTAGATTCTATTTTTAACAGTAGATGTCTCTAAATGGTTTGTGTCTCTAATATGTGTCAATTGTGAATAACTGAAAATAATAAATATTAATAATGTTTAAATCTGTTTACCTTTTTTTTTTTTAAAGAGTGGCAAATAGGCAATAATCAAGGTAAATTATTTCGTTATATTATATATATTAAAAAATGTAAATAATAAAAGATGTGCGTCTTTGATTAT
>JANSTS010009031.1:26251-39924 GCA_026546915.1 Sylvicola fuscatus | reverse complement strand
CAATAGCAAGTTATTTGCATGTTTTTAAAGCTGGATTTATGTCATTTTCAAGGATCGTGACACCAGCCAGTGGACACACAATCTTCCAGAGCAATCGTTGGCTCGTTTTGTGCAGCAGCAACTCGTGAGTTGTGTGCAAACTGCAAAGTCGCGTCCTTTTAGATGAGCTTCACGCTTGCCACGTTAAAAACAGATAACCAATCCTCAAAATTAAATGTGTTTTAATGCGACTTTCCATACACTCATATATGGTATGTGTGAAAAAAATGTTTGCATGCATATGAAATGCATCCGAATTCGGGCAAAAACAATACACTCTGGAAAAATGAAACTTCCCTCGCATACAGAATACACATTTCCTAGTAATTTAATTCCTTTCGTGCATGCCCAAAGGTGTAATGGATGCGAGGGCGCCTGGCGGCTAAATGCATGAGCATGCAATGGAGGACAATTTTTGCAGACAACGCGATGGTTGCAAACTCTTTTTCATTTGTGTGCAAATTCGCTGGATAATATCAGCTAATGGACTTTGACAAATTGTAATATAGTGGTGAATAAATGGTGGAGTTAGTTATAGTTTATAATTTCCTCGATTGTTACACAAACTTCAAAAACAAAAGAGTTTTTCAACTATTTAATTCTCAGACGGGAATTTATAGTTTTATCATTTTCAATATCTTATTCCTGACATTTTGAACGTTCTGTGAATCATTTAAATTTACATTTATTAGCTAGAGGAACGTTAAAAATATATTGCAATTTGAGAAAAGTCCACAGAAAATCGGCACACGCGCGACGATGCAACCGACATAACATCATGTTTATGTTGGCCAGCTGCCAATTAGAAAAATGTATATTTCAACGGCAGCTTTCGATGGCGCGTTTTGTCGACTCATGTGTAGAGTGCAGACATATATGTAAAATACGCGTCCCAATTGCTGTCTTCATGTTGTTGGACGGTCAAAACGTATCCTGTGCGGCCTTTTTCTAATTGCTATTGTGAGCGTTGACGCGTTTTACATAGTATTTTAATAAATTTTAATTTATAAACTCGTATAATATGATATAGAAGAGTGTAGCCGACATATGCGGTCCGCGATAGACTTTTTTGGCATCGCGGAACCGCATCGCATGCACGTCATTTCTGGCTGACTGCGTGCGTGCGTGCTAACTATCTGACGTTAGTCAGTGTGTGCAGAAATACACCCACCCGCCGATAAAAAAAAAACATTTGAAACCTATTTTGTTTATTTATAGAGTTGGAAGCGGGCAAATTGTATCTTGGATGTAATAAGTTTTCTTTTTAACTGATAGCCATTCAGCGAGAACATTTAACAGCGCCAATTATCTGTTCTTATAAACCGATTATACATAAAATGTTCAGCACGTCAGTAAATGATTTCGACTTTGAGAAAGTAATGGAGAGGCAATTATGGAAAATTATGTAATGTTGAAAAGGAAATATCTTGACGAATGATTTAATTTTGCCAGTTTGATTGATTTTTCCTGCAAACGCAAACAATACACGAACACGATTCATCAACATAAACTTTTCATTGCCGACGCAAAAACAATATTTCGCGAAAGTAGATTTATTGTCTCTTGTATCTAATGGCAGATGCAATTCATAAGCTCAGTTTATGGAATAAGTTTTTTGTATTTTTATGTGATCCCGCTGTTGTAAAGCTGAGATATTATCATAGTCGTGCAAGTTATAAACCAAGTATATAAAGTGTGTAACCATATCTCGTAGCGCTTTTTTCCACTCATTTCCTTATGGACGTTTAAGCAACAAACTTTTTTCTCGTTATTTTTCATTTGCTTTTTGCTAGTCCTTTCAGTTTCTATATCGTGCTTGTAAAACTTCTTCAACTTTGTAATTACACTTGCTATTTTCATATTCCTTGTTCAGTTGTTTGTGAGCTGAAAAAAAAACGCGCGCGGTATTTTGGTTATATACGAACTCAAGAAATCGCAATGCAAAGATGCGGCGTCTAATTAGAGGCTCCTTTTTCTACTAATTATGTTAAGCCTAGGGATCACTTAAATACATAGGTTATAAGTTGTTCATGAGTTAAAGTTTAACTTATGCGAAACACCAGCATGCCGTTTGGTGGACAGTAACGAGGCTTTGCGCTTTACCTGGATGTGCTTTATTGACGTGATTTAGCGAATGTCACATATGATATACAATTCCCAAAATATACAAATATGTTAAGGCATGTGTGGGTAACTCGTGGCACTCTATAGGGGGTAATCAAATCTTAAATTAAAATGTATAAACATATTTTACTCTTTGCGACACAACATTTAGAAAATTCTTGCTTGTTGCTTGACGTGTGTTGTCTTTCTCTCTATATATATACATATATTTACTGAATATTATAAGACAACGACATTGATTACTTTATTGTTTAGTTTGTAATATAATTTCTAGGTTAAAAAACTCATTTTAAGCGCAAATCACAAATCTTTAAAGAACTGCTCTTATAAATACTGGTTAATTGCATTTAAAAGTTAATATTATTGCACTCCCACCACATTTCCCATTCTCTCCGTTTCTTTTTAATTATATACAGTTCCAGATTAGAAAATTTTCTTTAATTACAAACCTATACTTTTTATTTATTATTTTTAACATTTCGTTTTTGTGTTTTCTTTTACTCTTCTATTTGAAAATTATGAACTCAAAAAACCTAATCGTCCAATAATTGACCAACTACTCAACTGTAATTGTGTTATCATCGTTTCGTGATGGGAACTATTCGAAATTAAAATCAAAACAACTTATTAAAATCCACAAAATTGCAACACTCGCGAAACTCTGTAGAGTGCACCTGTATCGACTGCATCTGGGCCGGTTTATTCAGCTGCGGCTGCAGTTGCCGCTGCTGCTGCTTCACTGCAACCCATGCAAAATGCTGCCGCTGCTGCTGCCGCCGCCGCCGCCGCTGCTTCCAACCAATCTGCATCCGCTGTCGCACTCGGTCACCATCAAATGGAAATTGGCAAAAAGCGTGCCGCCGACAATGATATGTTCCAACTGGTACTACACTGCAATGATTTTTTTTTGTTTTCACTATTTGTTTTTTTTTCTGTTTTGTAAACTACTAAATACCTTTTATTCATTTATTAGTTTTTACTTGTTTTTGTTTTGACTCCCCTCTACACCTATTCGGTCTTAAATTTGATTTCTATTTCATTAATATCTTCGACAGAATCTCTGAAACGCAGTTTCCGATAGTTGTCCTAATTTAAACATCCCAATAATACTTTTCGAGAAAATCACTCTATTTCCTGTGTTTTTTGTGTGTGTTGAGTGACGAATCCAATGTAATTTTTTCTCATCCTTAACCACAGCACCCGCATAATTTACATAAATTTTCATATACCATCTCAACGGTTTTTAATCATAAAAGCCTTGAGGTTGTTGAAGTGCATGCAAGCTTTGTTGTTAGTATAGCCAGTAAATCTTTTTCTATATATACATTTTTTTTTCCTTAAAAATATTTGGAAAAACTTCTTGGGGCCGACTTATCAAAGAACAAAACAATAATGAGTCATACGTGACCCGGTTTCAGTGTTTGCCAATCTCTTTCTTAATAATTGAAATCTTAATGAGCGAAAATGAGAATGGAATAAAATGCTTATGCTTTGTAAAATATTGCAATAATAAATATATGTGAATATTTTTCGTTACGATACTTGTAAGTAGTTGCTTTCGCTTCCGGTGGGTTCGTATAAACCAAATAATTGCGATCAAGTTGTTTGGTATAATATAAAGTAAATAATGTCCCATACAATATGTAAAGCTTGCATGAAATAATGCTTAATATTATATAAAAACTTTCACATGCTTATACTATGTTTACTGCAAAACATTTTTTTATACAATGACGGATTTATTATTATCAAAGTTTTCCTAAATGTGCATATTTAATAAAAAATCAGTTATATATTTTTGAATTTTTGTTTTGATACGAATAATTTTTAAAAAATAAAGTGACTCTTAAATTACGTCTATTTTTATAAAATCTTTTGTTTTTAAACACATCGTTATCATTCATTTGTTGGTATTTTAATTCTCATACTCGGAAAAATGTATTAATGTAATATGGAAATGCTGGTGGACCATTTCTGTGTTCATGTTTATTCCCATTTCAATATAATTTAATATGTAATTAGATCACTACAATTAACTAAACTATTTTGAAAATTGTTGTAATTAAAAACAATATTTTTCCAAAAATAAAAATTTAAAACTAAAAACAGCAATATTACATAGCGTGTGATATATTGACGCATTGCTTGTACCGCAATACAATAAATTTTCTCCTAAAAAATAAGGGCACAACAATAATGTGCAATTCACACGCAATGTTCCGTATAAGTTTGGTCGAAGGGAAAAAGGATTCAACGCGACGCGATGCGATGCGACAGTGCGTCGCCATAGAAATTCCGCGAGTCACAAATTTCTCTCGTTTTCCCGTATATTGATAACGATGCGATAAAAATACGCGCAGTGCGTCACATATTGTATGTACAGTGAACATATCGTAAAAGCCAAATACAACACCATTATTCATGCTAGCGAGCATATTTTATTTCAGTTACAAATTAACTTTACTCTTTCCAAAATTGCATCAATTGTTTTGAGATTAATATGCAATTGTGTTGGTTATAAATATCATTTCACACAATTTATTTGATTAATGGTCACAAATTATTATCCGGTTCTGTAAATTAATAACAGTTCAATTGAGATAAGTTCATTGTGTATAGAAAAAAAAAAAATGCACACACATGTTCCAGCTAATGTGGAGCGCCACCAAGCTCATCCCCCACTGGCTCGCAGCTGATTTAGCGCTAACGAGCCGAACTAACACAAATTCAATCGCTAGTTTTAACACATAACGATGTTTACTAATTATTATAATTAAGTCATACTCATTAGTATTAATCAATATAACTTTTATTTTATAAGCCACTATACATATTTGTTTAATTTTTATTTTAAGTTGATAAATTCTTCATTCCCACCCCCTACATATTATGGTTTCAAATTTTGTATTGGTTTATGTTAATTGGTTTGTTTTGTTTTCTTCTTTTAATTCCATATGTGATGATTGCAGATGGATGTGAAATCAGTTGGCTCTTTCTACTATGATAATTTCGTAAGTAACATCAATACAATCTAATTGCAAACAATCATGCTATTTTAAGTTTGCTAAAAGTGTAAAGCTTTCAAAAAGTGTTTTAAATTTGAAATTGCTGTATGAAAACTGGACCAACCAAGTTTTTCGGATCATTTACGCTTTCTACATAATTCGAAAATTATGAGCAACTTTTTCGTTGATAAGAGTATGATTGAGCTGACGATGACCTTGAGAATATTTTGCATCCCTTTGCTTCCTAGTGGAATGAACTAACTTTTTGTTTGATGTTGGAGAGCAAATCGGCCACTGTTTATACAGATATCATAAATATGTTGTTTTAATGCATAATTTTCTAATTACAATTTTCTTTTGTTTCTTTTCATGTTGTGTGTTAATCATTTAAACAGGCCTTTCCCGGTATGGTGCCGTACAAGAGGCCAGCTGCCGACAAATCTGGAATACCGGTGTACCAGCCTGGTGGCGCCGCGACAACCTATCAACAACTGATGCAGTTGCAGCAGCCATTCGTACCAGTGTCATGTGAGTACCCTAGTCCAAGTCCTACTTCTACTACCACAACTACCGCTAGTACTACTTCTACCATTACATCTGATGCTACTACAGCAACATCAACAACAAATCCACAATTGTTTATATCATCATCCCCCACTTCCACCACTGTAAATCCAATCAATGCTATAACAACTAACCAAAGTAATAGTAATAGCAACAATAACATTGTAAGTGCGGTCGCTGCCAGCAATGCTGGCAATGCAGAAAGCGTGACTAACAGTAGCAGTTTAAGTAATGGCAATAACCCCAGTAACTGTATTGCTGTAGTAAATACGACTGACTCAAGCTCGCAAATAACAGCTCCTATCGCTTCGGCGGGGCCAGCCGTCGCGGCTGAGGCTGTAACCGCGGTGCCAGCTGCGACAGCAGCAACGTCGCCCGCACTGCCGGCTGCAACAGCGTCTGCTTTACTGACAACGTTACCGGCAACCACCAATAAACTGTCCACAACGTCCACGATTACGACAAATTCCATACTGACACCATCCTCATCCGTCGCCACATCGGCGGCACTCAATCACCTACTCTTGACAAACCACGCTACCACCACCACCACCCACAACAACAACAACAACAACACCAACAACCACAACAACAATCATACCAATCACACAACTCCCACACACATGACGAACAATCACCTTAAACTTAATCCCTATCACTTGCACGCCCAGTCACTGTACCAACGTGTCCACCAACCGACGGTGGTGGCGACATCAGCTTCCCCCATGAACGCAATATTCTTTTCGCAACCGTCATCTTCGTCAATCGGCCAATCCATATACACAACCTCCCTGGCTGCCACAATGCCGACATACTCCCAACAGCAGTCCCATGCCGCTGCAGTGGCCGCCGCTTCGGCCCACTACACGCAGCAGCAGCAACATCACGCCCAACAGCAGCACCAGGCCGTCATGGCCCAACAGCAACAGCAACAGCAACAGCATCACCACCATCAGCAACAGCAGCACCAGCAACAGGCGGCCGCGGCGGCTGCACAAATGCAAGCACAATTGGTGCAACAGCAACAGCACCGCCAGCATCTGAGCTACTTGCAACAGGCGCAAAAGCAAATGAGCCACTTGTCGCCAGCCACGTCGCAAACAAATTTATATGACCCGGCCGCCCTTGCCAAAGAGGTGGCGCAAAAGAACTACGCGAATGCTTTGAAATTGGCTGCCGCCTCGCAAGCACTTTCCGCCAAACCGCCACTAACTGCCCTCAGTTATACCGGCGTCGCCCTCAACAAAGCGCTTCTGCCACAGCCGACGAGCAATGTGGCGGCTGTTGCTGCGGCTGCGGCCGCTGCGAATCAGGCGGCTGTGGCCCGCCAAATGGGCGCCCCCCTCAGCTCCCATCCGGCGGCCGCTAATGTGTCCGCGTCCTCCTACAGCATGTCCCGGCCGCCGCCAGTCTTTGTTCAAGCTCCACAGCTAATGCGTCCACAAATAGCTGCCTCGGGCTTGGCTCAAAATCCCTATGCTGCTGCCGCCGCTGCGGCGAACCAACAATTTTTCGCCCAGAATTTCATGTATCCTGGGCTCGCGTCGCCCGCCGGCTATCCCATGACCTTGGGCGCGGCTGGGCAAATGCCGACTGCTGGTATGTCGGCGATGGGTGGGCTTCAGTCGTTAGGCGGGTCACCACAGGTGACACCGTCACCGACACCGGGCAGTGCAGTGGTACTTAATCCTTATAAGAAAATGAAGACGTCTTAAGCGATTTTTGATTTTATTTTAAACTTTATGTAGGTCAACTTAATTACAAAGAGGTTCTTAATAGCGGCAATGTTACCGATGCTAGAAATGAAATTGTGTGTGGCGAATCTTTGTGACTTTGATAATATGAATTTCAACATTAAAAGTTAAACTTTTTATGTCAAGTCCATGGAATCAACTGTTAACTACATATTTAAATGGTCATTATGTAATGTAATGACTGCACTATGCTGTTTTTATAAAAAACAGTACAAGTTTACATTAAATTTTAACTAAACTACTAGTTGGATGTAAAAATCTTTTTTAAGTTCAATAATATTTTAATCTTTGTTATAAATGTAATCTTTACTAAAGAACAGGTTTCGTAACGAACGCTGAAAGAACTATTTTTTATATTATGTAAAATTAAAAATTGAAATCGCCTCGATCGAAGAAGTAAGACGTTATTTTGCTTTCTCCCTCATCCATCCCTCAACCTTCCCAATAGTACAGCACACAATTAGAGGACGGACAGACTTGAGTACAGAAGACCCTTAGAATTAATTGTTTTAATTTTTAAGTAATGATTTAGTTGTAGTCATTAATAATTTTTGTTTAACAAACCCTTAATATTGATACTTAAGTTGGATAAGTAACTTTTTGTTGTGAATACTTGATTTGAATTTTATGTATATTTGTTTTATAATAATTGTTTGCTTAGCCCTTTATTTGAGTTTAATTTGTTGTTTTTGTATACTAATTTTAAAACAAATACATTTTCTTGTTTTCATTACTTAATGCACGTGATTGTATTTTTAATTACACACCATTTTTATCGGTTGTATGTTTCTGTAATTTATTTTTAGTTTACCATAATTTTAAAGTAGATTTATTTGACCTACTACCCTCAAACTACTACACCAGCGTAGACTAACATGAACAAGTTACTATTTCGAATCTTAAATGTGATTCAAGCGATCTTTGTCAAGTCGATGTCGTTGAAAGGGCCTAACTTGAACTTCGCAGTTGGCACAAAATTTATTTAAGAAATCATCCGACTGGTCTTCCAGAATCCGATGCGTGTTAAGGTGTTAACGTACTCGTAAATTAAATATTGATTGCATACGCACGTGTGCTGTCAACTTGCCTTAATAAAGTTTTAAATGTGTAAAAAAATAAAAAATCGTTTAATCGTAATTGGAAAAAACATACATTTAACCTAAATCGAATGTATCGAATACAAAGTACACAACAATGCAACAGTTCTAATCTTAGATTGAACGTGTCGCCGCAATGAATGGATCCGAGCATATGTTTGGCGACCCATATGAGAACGCATGGCCATTGGCGTGTGGGTTGATTCTAGCGTTTTTAGAATGAATTTCGTGCAAATATTTTATTTTAACTTTAAATTCGATCACACCAATTTTTGCAATTTTTAAAATTGATTTTACGCGCTTTTCTTAACTAAATTTACCTAATAAGAATGTGATATTTTCATTTCGTTTGTTTATTTTAAAATTCAAACAACACCATTTTAATAGCGAACTAGAGTTTTTGAGTACAGAATAACTAAAATATTTATATAATGGTAATAACAATAATTCATTAAGCCAATATCGTGTTGTAGAGCGTTCCTTGCAAATTTTAACATTATTATAACTAAGTGTTGTGAATATTTAGCTGTTAGTTTTAACAAGACACCATCAATATTGCCATACTTAATTGAAACATAATTATTGAAAGCAAACAACTATTGAATTGAGACGAAATATGTTGTATTTATTAATGTGATTTTATTAAATTATACTAACTATATGGGGTAGATAGTAGGACGCCGCATGTGTGGTACACACATACTCACAAGCAGTGACAGGAAAAAACTAATTGTGACATACTACAAACAAAATTGCTTGCCATTTTTTAGACTTTTACCATGCAACATTATGCAAATCTAGCGTTATCGGTTCACTGGTTTTATTTGGTTGGTTATTTTTTTCTGACACATTTACAAAATCCATAGCCAAGGCTGCTTTGTGCCGCTAAACTGAACTAAATTTGCAAATCGATTTGCATGAAACTGCATTAGATAAAAAAACACAGATACACACAGACAATTAGAAAAATACCATAATTTTTTTAACTAATCTACAAATAAAATACTATATATACATATATATTTAATGTGGTTTATAGAGGATAATGATAAATGTCGTTTTTTACTATTTAAATAACTATAAATTCATTATTTGTTCCAACGATTGCTATTGAAAAAGCTAGCTTCTTTGTCACAATTTTATTGGATATATTAACAATTTATCGTTCGATTTCCTTAATTCCCATCCCATTCTCCTATTCATCGCCGTATTATTTACATTTGATTGTGTCCATTAAATATTTAAATAATTTAAAATGCACACGAACTTTTGAAAAATGTCACAACTGAACATCCACACCTAATTAACACATTATGCACACTGTCATTTTCACAAAGTTTATGATAACATGCGCCACCCTAAATCCAAACCAAAATTAAATTGAAAACTTAAAACAGAATTTCCCTCTAAAACGTAGTAGAACTGAATTTTTTCATGACTAACCAACACATTTCTGTTATTTCTGTGTTTATCTTCTATTTACTCTCCTGTTTTGTATAAAAAAGTTATTCATCTATTTCTGTTTGTACATCAACTTGTTTTGAATTCATTTAGCTCTTAAGCTTTACCTAAATATTGTAAAAAAAAGAAACAACATAGATTTTGTTTTGTGACAGGGTATATTACTAATAATAATACTTAAATATTCTGTAAATTGGTGCACTATTTTAAAAATAAAACATGATATTGCAGCACCATCGTTTTAATACATTTTTTCTGTTAAAATTAATAATGTTTGGAAATTTTGTTTTCTCATATCCATGTATTTTTTCAAGTTAGTTGTTATAAAATTGCCTTTTCAAAACGCTCTGGGGTGTGCATTTCTCTTTTTTGGAAACATTTCATTTAATCGTCTTGATGCTTCTCACAATTTGTTTAATGTGTTTGAAGACAAAACTCTGAGAAAATATTCAAATAATTTTTACAGTGTAGCAATTGATATGTAAACGCCATTTTCGTTGTTGTTTTAAAAAGTTAGGCAGTTGTGTTATATATGCTTATTTAAACCAGAGGAATTGAACTGACATTTGTAATCGCTTATATATCATACGTATTTAATTTACAAAAAACCTGTAAAGTGACAATGATTGTGTAAAATATTGTTTCGCCATACAAAAAAAAAAACAACCCCTTAGATTTAAGAACTATTTGTTGTGCATTTAATTGAAGTTAACTTTGCAGTTTGTATTTATTTATATTTATCCTTTACTTGGAATAAAACGTAATTTGATTTTATTTGGTTGCATTTAGTAAAATTGTTGTGAAAATAATTATTGTTTAGAGTTTTTTATTTTTTATTTTCTATCCATAAATTGCTTAAGATGTAAATGATTTGTTGTCCTAATTTTCATTTCGGAAACGCTATCAGTAACTATACAGAAAAGTTCGGGTTAACGTAAACTCATTCTATTGTCCGCCATCATCAGTTTATTGCCATTAGTTTTTTTAGTTAAATTCAATTAGTTTTTTGTTTTTCTTGCAAACGTTGTGTAATTCACAGCCAATTTATTAATGACCCTTAATTTGCCTAAATTCTAATCAAATAATACCATTTTTGTGGTGGCGAAGATATTATTCATTTTTCTAACATTTTTCACTGCTTTAATTTATGAGCGCATGCCAACGCTTTTTGAATTTGTGTTCTTACCGCCAGACGAATTTCTTACTGCATTTTAAATTAAGAAGAAAGCCTTATTTTTTTGTTTAAAATTATAATTTTGTCAAATGCTTAATTATTGTGAGTATACTGTCTTTACGGCAAATTGAGATTATTTGCGGCAGTTTTTCAAAGGCAGTAAATTGATTGATGAGCAACATTTGATTAGAATGGTGTTTTTAAAAGTCAGTAAAAACAAATAAACTTAAACTTAACAATATGTTCCTCTTGTTTTGTTTTAAAACAATTCACTTATCGAAGATTTCGGTTGATCGACCTGATTTTCTTGAAAATTGTGATTTTGTACATACATGTTAATGGATAGAAATTAAAAGCGATAAAACACACAAATGGTATTATGATTGTTGAGTGCATACATAATAATAATTTATGCTGTAAATTAAATGCCCATTCGAGAATATAAATCCAATAAAACGTTCAATTGAATGGTACACTTTCTAATGATTATGGAAAATAGTGTTTTTTTATTAGAATTGTAACAAATATGTCATTGTGATGTATAAGTCAGAGAAAGTGAAAGAGTTTTAAAGTGTGCAGTATTTGTTAATTGAATCTAGACTTAAATCTATAAGTATGATATATTGAATAAACCTACATATTTTGCTTGAATTGATTAATTATACATTATAAATTATAATAAATAGATACTACATATATGTGTATATACATATATAATATTATATATACATCTGCATGATTGATTGTTTTGATTAATATTTGAAAAATCATGATTAAAAAGCCATTATGAAAAAAATATTATACAAGTTTATTGTAATTTGACGCTTTCCTCTTTCATTCTATTTTAGTTGGTTTTTCTCTTGTTTACCAATATTACTATGTCTTTCGTTTAATTGTTCTTTAACTTACATACATTATGGAATTTGTGGTCAATGTATCCATTTATCTGTCGTTTAATTATACATTTATCGGACGGAAGTATCCTAATTATATTCACACTCACACAAGTTTGCTGAATTGTTCACTAAGACGTACGCATACATCGTTATTGTCTTTTAACCTTCTGCTCATTAAAACTCACCTTATTTATATCTTTTTACTTCAACATAAAGGACACTGTTACATAGGCATAGGTAGTGACACTGAACATTTAAACACAACACACAGTCTGTTTATTTGAACATTATAGAACTTGTAGAAGCAAGATCCAAATAAAAACCCAAACATACAAATTCCGCCCATCTCCGCTTGCAATGACAGCTATTTTCCCTTAGGAATAAGTTTTCTAATTTTTTCCTTGGTTACTCTTATTTTTTAGTGATTTGGTGCAGGTTACTTTTAGTTCGATTTATATTATATTCGTTATGATTCTAATGCTGGTGTAACAACTAACACAGTTTATGCAAATGCATAGATTCGAAATCACAATTTTTTTCTTAGAATATGTCAAATTTAAGAGACAAGCATCACTTTCTTTTCATTGTGAATAAATTTAAAGAATATAAAAACTGTCTTACGATTAACTAAACTAATAGGATACATTTTTAAGCTGCATAAACACGTCTGTCGCGTGTAGCGAGCATGCGTTGATGATTAATTAAATTGTAAGCAGATTTTGCAAAATATTAATTAAACGCACATTCTTTTCCTTTAGTCCAAGGGGCATTTTTTATATAAATAAAAAAAAAATCTCTAACTTTTTTTCAATAACAATATAAATTATACACACCTCCAAAGCTCTAATGCGCAAATCACTCATTTTAGTTACATTATATTATATTATATATATTAAGTAAGTAATCGTTATTATGCATAATTGTACCATGTACATGCCAATTGTGGTCGAACTGTGTCATTTTGCACTAACAATTATGTTTTAGCACCAGCATGAGTAACGAATTTGATTGCCACAACTAAAAAATCGTCAGTTGTCAAGTTTAAGAACCTTCTGACACACATTTCGCTATTTTTTTGTTTTTAACTTCTTTTTGTTGACACAAAACACACAGACAATGTTAATATTGGGGCTTGGCTGTCATCTTGGATGTTCTTTTATATATTTACTCTTATGTTTTAGTTTTCTGTATTTCAGCTATAAGAAATGTTACAAAATTCAAAAGTGGAATAATATCATAGTGAATTTAGAAAATAAAATCATCAGCTCTAGAGGGTTGGCTTTTTGTAGTCTTCGAGTGCATTTTTCTCACACAATTCATCTTAAACATATATCTCTCATAAATTTAACATAAGTAAGACAAAGCTCTGTTGATGTGTCCCCCCTTTCCTGTTAGATATATATGAGTCGCTGTCGCTGCTGGTTATTCGTTAATTTTTATATATTTTCGTTTAATTTTTTCGAAGGTGCGATTGAACAAAACCCATCAACATATTCACAGTTCAGAAAAGTGTTATTTATATACAAAATTGCGCCGGCTTTTTCCATAGTTATGATAAT
>JANSTS010009031.1:10260-26151 GCA_026546915.1 Sylvicola fuscatus | reverse complement strand
ATAATATTATACTCTTATACTGTGTTTTTAATTTTTTATGTCGCCGGTGAACACAATTTAGCGTGTGGCACCTTCCAATTACCAACAAAACTACTTTGTAAAATCTGTTTTCCACCTTAGTGAATGTATTTCTTTATTTTGATATAGCTGTGGATGACTTTTCGTTTTTTGAGTATTTTTGCTGTGTTTTTCTCAATTTTACTCAAATTGTCGAGCGCAGGACGTGGTCGGTTAATACGCTCGTTGATTTTTTTTTTCATTTTGTGTAATTTTTTTTTGAGATGTTCATATTTATTCAGAGAATATGTTCTGATAAACGTACTTACTTATTTTATTTTATTTATGTCGAAATGTATAAAGTTATTTAATTATTATTAAAACTGAAGCTTCGGCTGATGCTCTGGAGGTAAGAATTGCACTGCCTATTGCTATTAACAAAACAATATTATGATTAAAGGTAAATACTTGCATTTTGTTTGTTTGTTTATTTGGTTATGCTTATGAGTATTGTTTTTTTTTGTATGCTTTCTTTTGTTTGGCATTATAATTTATAATTTGCTGTGTTCTTTCCTCTCAGCGCTCTTTGATGTTCCTTACAAATACAAAATACTATGTTTTCAACTTTTTTAAATGGCGCAAACTTCAACTGTGCATTTAAGCATATTTTAATGCTGCTTTTGATATTTTTCGTTTTCATTAGACATTTAAAAATGTCCGAAATAGTGAAATAATAAACATTTTATTGTGAGTCTTCTATTATAAATCCCTTTTAATGTTTGCATATGTTTGATAAGATAAAATATAGAATCAAAGAGCGTTGAGAAATGTTAAATATATGCTTCTCTTTTGTTTCAGAACTTGCCATTATATAAAGTGTTTTGATTTATTTTCATATTTAGTTTTATATGTATGTATTAAAACTAACTAAAAATATTTAAAATATAATTAAGAGTATTTACAGATTTATATTGGAGACTGTGTGCACCGCTTTTAAAATGAACAATTTGATTGGAATCGTTTACATATATTGAATATTTAGTGTAAAAGTGATGTCAATTTCCTCAAAACTCCCATATAGCTCTTTTTTTTGGATTTTTTGCTATTGGTACACAAAATGCTGAGATTAATTCCTATTAATAAAACATGCTTTAAAAACAACTGCTACTTTATCTCAATTTGGTTTCGCTTTATTATTTGTGAAAACTATGCTTTTGGTTTGAGATCAAACATTAATCTACAATTTATAACCACAACCATTTTTTATTTAGAAACATTATTATAAATGCATGTAATTTGCATTAATTTTTCATCTTGCAATCACTCACATTTACACTAAACGTTCGGAAGCTTATCAAAGTGAAAACAAGAGTGTTTAACACATTTATATGAAAACGATGGTATTCAAAGATAAACCAATCCTCCAGCTACTGCTGCTTCTACTAGTCACATCAGCCAGTTTGCAACTGCCAATTCGACAAGCCATTTTAATCAGTATATTAAAACCCTTTTAAGTCTTTAGATTGCGCAATGTGGCGATGAACGACGTCGCGACGCGTCGCGTCGGGCCGATTTGAATGACTCGCTTTTGTAGAAATTTGAATCGATACCTCTTTTGATTTTACAGCTTGCGTGTCTTTCATGTTTAATGTAATCTTTTTGCGCGCCTACCACTCTTTTTCATCCACATACACACTGTAATTATAATTTGCAGTCACTTTAACTATTCGTGCCCTTATGTACATTACCCTCGCTCCTACCCTTCACTACCCTTCCTTCACAGCATTCACCAAATCCACGATTTCTTTAAAGCTTTTAATTCTAAAAGTGGGAAAACCGCCTGACATCCAGCTGCTTTTCTGTATATTCCAATGGATACTGGTAAATTTAAATGATTGTCTTTAACCTCAATTGATTAAAATGCTTTCTAGTTTATTTTTAGCAATATAATAAAATTTTCAATTGACAATGCTTTTTCAGACGACGAATTTCGACGACCGCTTAAGCTTTATTAGAATGCAAAAATTTCTGCTGCTTTTAGAATGCTGTCCAGGTGGCATAATATTTCAGTTCAGCATAATTGTAATTACAGTTTTAGAATAAATACTTTGCCTAAATCCGACAAATCAATTATTAAATTAAATTTTAACTGATCTTTTGCAAATGTGCTGAACTGAAATTTAACGCTTTAAAATATTTTATCATTTTAAACTTTTTCTCGTTTTACAGCATGGTGATTAAAATAGCGTTTTTTTCTCTGTTTCATGCTTACACAAAAAATTAAAACTAATTTGCAATGTTTTTTGTATTACATTCCGGATTTTGTCATATTTATGTTCCTTTTATTAAATAATATACTGCCGTATATTTGTCATTAATAATGCACTTTATTTAAATCCTCAAATCGCTTAATGAATAAAAACAATAAAACATGCCATTAATTATTATAAATTTCACTTAAACTGCGACAATTGCGAATATGCTCGCAACCTTTAACTAATTGTAATTTGCGCACCGCGTCATTCTTGAAAAATGAAAATAATTACTTTTGAAATTTTAAATAAACTCATATAAATGATCATCGCTTAAATGAATAAATATGATAAATTCTCATGGTAAAACAATTAACAAAAATATAATTTAAAAATATATGAACGATGTAAAATGCATGTGCGAACACTACTACTGCCAAAATATAAAAAACCATCACCAAACGTCATCACCAACAACACCTGCCATCCTCTTAAAAAAAAAAAAACAATGAAATCGCGGCTTGTGGGTCACATTTGGTTTGTATGGCGTGCGCATGAAATGTTTGGGTTGCTTCCGCTGTCTCTTAAATTTGTTTGCTACACTGAAATCTGTCTTGGATTGGCGTCCACCTGAAACACGTATTTAATTACTCTGAATTAAAATAAAAATAATCGACAAAAACACACCAAACACACACACACACACGCACACACAAATTGCGACCGCAGCATCTAATGTACCCCAAAATGCCTCCTACGTTATCTACACTGACGCCAATGGACAGGTATCAATTTAATTGTTCCCTAATGCTTCGTTAAATTAATGTTTTTTTTTAGCGATTCCCTTGCTTTTAGAAAAACAACTAAACATTGTTATGATTTCATTCATTTTTTTATTTTTATAAATTTTACCTGTTATTATATTTATTCTGTTGCATTTTTTTGTTTGTAATAACGTTTTTTTTCTTTTTGTTGCACTATAGGCGATCGACAAATTTATTACAAATTATCGCACCCTCCTAATTTTTCTACTAGTAAGCTAAATTCATATTATATTTATTTTATATATTTTTTGTTTGTATTTAAGTCCTATTTAAATTAAATCGCGTGTCTTAATATTAGAATCATATGAAATTGTTTCTTTCGATATAATATTAATTTAAAATTTGTGTATAAGTTTTCTAGGAAATATTTTTATAAACTTCAAGTTGAATTGAACTCAACTCGATTTCTTTTGTCCATAAATGCATGTGCTGACAATTGTTTATTCATTAAAGCGCCTAAAAATAAAATTCGTCTTTCACCTTGATGGTGTTTTTCAGCCATTTGTAATTGCCTTAGCATGAGCTTAGCCAATTTTTTGCAATTTCTGTCATCGCTTCTAATTAATAATCTGTTACAATTACAATCTTTTTTTGCGCTACTACCCTAAATTTATAATACAAGACCAAACAAATTTAATGTAATTCAGAATCACGGTTAGAAAAAAATAACAACAACCTCAAATTTAAAAGGTTTTTAAAAAAATGTTGTACTTTTTAAATTTTATAAAACGTTCACTGCAAATGTTAAATCTGCAATACAACAAGAAAGAAATTAATTAAGGACAAGTAATATGAAGCAGCTAATTTTGAAATAGCTAATGTACTCTGTAGACTAACCGATGTTATGCGAATCATAAATCAACCACAGTCAATTTTGTTGTAATTTTAATGTTAAGATGTGATTTTTTCTTGTTTTTTTTTTTTTATTTTAAATATTGAAAATATTTTGTTTTGTTTGCGATTGTTTCTCAAACCTCATGTCAACTTTTTTTCTTCTCACAATATAGTTACTGGACACCCTCCCGGTGTGCCAAGATTTTAATAGGTCCATGTGCAATCGCCCAACATGCCGGTTCGTTCATCTGATGGAGGGTACGAACTCATTTTCTTATTAATTATTAAATATTTGCTCAAAATGTTTCTCGAATATGAGAAAATACATGGTTTTGATATTAAACACGTCAATTTGTTTCACATTTTCTAGGAGACAAAGTCGAAATAGTTGACCATCGCGTAGCCGTTTGCCGAGACCATGCCAAAGGTGCATGCAGACGCCAACAGTGCAAATTTTACCACATACCAGTGATGCTTCCACCAGCTAATGTTATGGCGACGCTCCAGAGTACCAGCTCAACCAGCATCAGCACTTCAACCAGTTCTTTTACAGCGCCTCAAATATCATCAACGGCGGCAGCGGTTTCAGTGGCAGCTAGCGGCTGCTAAACGGCCGCAGCAGAAGAACAGCAAATTTATTCAGAAAACATGACATACCAAATCCATCCAAATCAACTTATGAATATGAACAACGGACTATGATTGGCCATTGGCATCTCTCTATAATAATATCTTCAGGTAAATCCTTAAACACAAATTTTATCTTGAAAAACACCCTTGTGAAACATCGATCAAATCGTCGTCAACAGATATTTAATGCACATGATTTTCCGTATTCTTGGCTGTAATCGGTTTAATTTCAACGAACTAAAACAAACAAAATATATTTAAATACATTTTCTATAATTATTAATAGAAAGAGTTCTGTGAAAACAGCAATATAACGTCACTAAATTTGTAACAACGACTTTTTATTAATATTTTCCTATTATATTATATAATTATGTTTTTAATATAGCCCAT
The DNA here is from genome assembly GCA_026546915.1 of Sylvicola fuscatus. NCBI lineage: Eukaryota > Metazoa > Arthropoda > Insecta > Diptera > Anisopodidae > Sylvicola > Sylvicola fuscatus. Next base: position 21,221 of record JANSTS010009031.1, on the reverse strand, counting down.
CAACCAAATGGTGTTTGATGGCTATACATTAAATTATTCAAAATAGGAGAAAAACGTGAAAATTTGTAAATTTATTCAATTTATTTAAGAGATACTCGTCATTATATTACATTTAAAAGTTTTTAAATCATTCACACCGATCAGTGTGCAAGATGGAAATGCACGTTACGTTTGAGTTGCATTTTAAACATATGTAGCTATGGAAAGAGACCTTTCGAACGATAGGTAAAACTAATTAGACACCAATACTCTAGAAATCTCAGTGTTGAACAATAAGAAGTAATTATAATCAGATAACTAAGCAAGTGATGAATTGTTGACTACTGTAGGGCGTTAATTATTTTTTAATTATTTTTTTTATAATAATAGAAACGTTATTTTTTAAATGAAAACATTTTCATGTGTGTACATAATGTTGTTATTTTTCTCAACCGTTTTATGTTCGGTTTATTTAATGGATTCGTTACCGCACTGTGGTCTGTCTCCCAGATCTCGGCGTATTCTTATGCGTTCTTAGTCGCACTACTAAATTATGCCATTGGCCATTTACAATACTTTGATAAAAATTCAGTCAAATTTAGTTTATTTTATTTTTTTTTGCAAAATGCTGTGTTTATTTGAAATAAGTTCCTTTATTTTATATATTTTCGTTAAAACCTTTGTTTTTACCCGCATTTCTTTGCAACTGAAGAACTTAGTCACTTTTTAATGGCTATTAAATAAACATGTAGACATTACATTTTCCGTAGAAATAAATATAATTAATTATAGAGCGTGTAGATTATTGAGAGCTACAATTCTAGCCAGGCATCATAAAAGAACAAGGATACAAAGCAACATAGTTTTTTTCAACGTTATATCAAAATGCGCGTAGCTAATTCAACCAAGTACACGTAAATGTTCGCGAGGAAGTTTTCACGCTAACTCGCAACAATAATTACATTTTCTGAAGGACAACCGAACGATCCAATTAAACACTAAGCCACAATTATCAGTTTGAATGCAAGAGTAAAGTATAAACTATGAATAACAATATTATTAAATATGAAAAATCACATTATAAAATATGTAACTTTTAATCAAATTACAATTTAGGAACTAATTTTTGTAATATAAAAACTATTGATATTCTCAGTAATATAAAAAGAAATATTGAATCTAAAATGAAATTGAAATTATGAAATCATGTATTTTTATACAAAAATCACTTTGAAGCAGTTAATAATGAAAGATACTTATTAGTTGGTAAGATCTGTTGTTGATTGAAATTGACTTCAATAACTACGAAATCGCGTACAATTTGTGTACGTTTCGCGGTGTCCCTGACTCAGCAACGCCATACATTTAGATGGGACTTTCTCGGTCGCTCATTCATTTCCCAGTTTTAGAAGGATATTATTTTCTACACAACACTTATTAAATACAATGAACTAAAAATAACGAAAAAATAAAACAACGTTTTACAGTTTACACGTTTCAAAATGAAATACAAATTCTTTTTTTAACCATATATTTTCCAAGCGTATAAACTAAACACAATAGAAAATATGTATAAAAAAAACATAACTAGCATACTATATAAAATAATAATATAAAAAACAATTTAAATGAATACAGACAGAGCCGGCCACACCACAATTTTGTAAATGATCTTAAGTTACTAGCGTATTGTAGAATAAAATTTACACATACTAATCACTAAAACGGAGGACACAAATGTGTTTTTTTATTAAAGATTTTTCAGTTTTCGATAGTTTACATCAGGTTTTTCTTAACTAATTATTAAACGTTTGAGATGTACAAATACTAGATTTTGGTTTAACTTGTCGCCATAAACTCATACGCCAATCAAACATTCTATCGTTTTAGTCGTTAATAAGTTTTCGTTGTTTCTGCCATGCTGCCATCCTGGCAATTTGACTTTTATCTGTTGGTGAAAAAAAAACGATTAGTTTGGTTAATAAAAAAAGTGGTTTAAATTAAAACAGCAAAAACTGTGATATAAATGGTAGCAGAAAGTAAATTAAAAGTAATTAAAGTTAAAATAAAAAGTTTACTCTTTTTCGATAATTTACTCTTTTTCGATAATTTTTGTTTGTTACCTGGGTTGAAAAAGTTTCGGAAAAGAGTGCCTTTTGGTGATGTGACTATAAAGCACTGCTGAATCAAATAAACTGTGCGCTACCTTTTCACTCTTCAACTCTGAATGTTATCATCACCTTCTCCCAAGTAATTGTAACTCCCATTCATTTGGAAATGTGTCAATAAGTTCAATTACTAAACGAAGAAATTATGCGAATAAAACACTTTTCTGAACATTTTTTGTTGCCTCAATAACGAGTGTCTCGTGTCTAGTCATCGAATTTCCTACTTTTGTTTCGTCCAACAACACATGCTTGCGGCCACTTGCATGTCCACACATAAATACGTTAAACAACTTCGAAATGGTCAATGTTAGTTGCTTTTAAAAATTAAGGGGAAGAGAATGACTCCGTTCTCATAATAGTTATACGTTACTCAAACAAATGAAGATTAATTGATGAGAGACTGAAATGGTGAAGGATTTTTTTGTCACCTCTCAGTCTTTGCTGTCACATGTTACATAGCGACGATGTTGGGTAATAATTGGTTTAAAAGTTCCTTGGACAGATTTGCTTTAGGATCACTTTATTTATCGTCCTGCACAAACATGCTTAAGTGCATCGAGTTATTCGAGTTTTGTCAGCTCCATATTTAATGATTTCTATCTTTATGTTTATGAAATATAGGCAATATTTTGAAATTCGGATATTATTGAAAAAAAAACACGAAAAGGCTAACTGGATTACATATAAAATCTTCCAAAGAATGAAACAATGGGTTTGGAATTAAAAAAATATTTTTAAACAAATATTAAAATCATGTAAATTTTCTTTAAAAGAATCAAAATTAGAATTAAATCGATTAATTAAACGAATTGGAGCAAACGATTTGTTTTGTTACTTATACTCACATTAGACTTTTCAAAAGTTTTTTAAGTGCTTTTTCCCTTATGTTGATGGTATTTGCGAAATTTTAAAATGTGTATCTCCCAAAAGCAAGTAACAACTTCCATACTTAATCTTCCTCTATAAATTATCAAATAATTATTCCACATAGTGATGTCTTATCTATGTACATTGTAAAGGCATGTATATTAGCTAAAAAATATCATGTTTAATTAATATGAAATGAGAAAATTTGAGGAAAAAGAAAAAATTAATAAGAAACAATAAACAAAAACTCTCCCCAAAAACTTGTGAGAAAAAAAATGAAAAACAACAAATAGCGCTGTGTCATTGAAAAAAATTAAAAAAATTATTATGAATAATTCAAGTAAATCACTTTTTTATGTTTTTTTTTTTTTAATTATGAAACACTTACATTACACACAAATACACACACTATTATATATATATATATATATTATAAATATTAATAAATTATCTACAGTTGAATTTTTGAGATACATCACGATAACGGAAAGAATAGTCGTTAAATTTTATATGTATAAATAATCATCTAATTTAACAAAAAAACAGTCCCAGTGCATTTTTTTATGCAAATGCAAGATTGGGCGGTGAACTAAGCCGGAGACATTAAATTATACAAAATAAAGAACTAAACTGAAACAAAATTGAAATCACAAAAATAATATAAAATAATCGTACGTAGGTATTAAATTTAATTAATTGTAATGACAAAACTAGATTTTAGATTACAGTACATGAATAGTTATTGAGATGTAAACACATCGACAATCCACTTACAGGATGTCGTTAGGGATTCATTCGTGTTTTGCCACAGCCCAACTGTACGACGAAGTGATGGCCGACATGTTCTCTGTTCTTGCATTATTGTTTAGACTTAAGACAGTTCTGTGTACTTTTCTGTTCACATAATTTCTAAACACACAGAATTTCGATATTGTCTTTGCACGACTTGATCTCTCCCACGCTTCGTCTACAAGCGGTAAGTCCAACGAGAACAAATGCATTATTATTTTTTAACAAAGAAACAAAAATGTGTATTTTAAGAGGAATTTCTTTCATAAATAATGACGATATAATCGGCGACCTAAAATTATTTGAATAAAATTATCAAAACTTATACCATACAATGCAAATAGTATAAACAGAATATTATTATTAAAAAAAATCATATTAAATTATACACTATATCCATTTATAATTATCATTACTATTATTACGATTAAACAAAAAAAAAATAGCTGCATTAATCTAAAAAATATAAAAAATACTGTATGAAAATGATGACTGCGACATAGGCAAAGTGCTGCAATCAAAGGGCGTCCAGAATGGGTAATAAACTCTCCTTCAGTTATTCACGAATTATATTTTGGATGTTTTTCCACAGCATATGGATTTTTTCACAATAATTCTTTAAAAATTTAAAATGTAATGCTTTAGAGACAATATAAACTAAACAATTTCTGTTGGAATTTTGTAGTCGATACAATCAAGTCTGTCGCTCTTTGTTTGCCAGTCACTTGGAAAAATGGCTCTTGCATTCTATTTTGAACGCGAGGAATTGACAACAACACATGAATGCAAAAATGATGTAATTTTGTGATATTTCAGTAATGTTATAAAAATATTAAAACAAAAAAACTATGAAATAATAATTAAATAAATGAAACGAAAAAAAATTAAAAATAAAAAGCGGTTTGCATTGTCAAGTTATATTTGAAGACCAGATTGAAATATATGAATTATGAAAAATTAAATACTCTCTTGTTTTCATGATTAGCACTTCTTTTAATTAAAGAAAATCTTAAAATCGGTAGAGAAACATCTTATTTTAGATTATATACATTCAGCATTCAGATAAATTGGTAAGTTGATTATATTTTTCAAATGCAACTTAAATAATATTAAATGTTACTTTTTGTTAACTTGCATATCCGCAATTGTAACTTGACTATTTTACTATAGTTAATTTTTGAGTGCGCCTACAGAAATCACTTTAATTATATTTGCAAAAAAAATTGCCTTATCTTCTTTATTGATAGATTGGAATTTTAGGTAAGATCTTAATGGGGATAGATATTAAATATTTTCAAGGAGGGTATATGCAGCATATGATGCAAGGTAGTATAAGGTAAAGGTTACGGTCAGGACGACATTCTGTATTTTTTTTATAAAATGAAAATTTCGACGACAGTTATAATTATTAAAGAATTACTGATATTAAAGAAAAAAATATTTGCGTTATTTAAGCTTAACAAAAACTTCAAATTGAACAACTGCCTATAACTCCATACTTAAATCAATATACGAGTCTACTCGGTCCTGTCAATAGTATAATCGATCAAAGGAATTTTTCTCAAAGGAAATGATTGTCTTTTCAGCGTTCACGTTATGTTTTTGTTTTCAATTTCCGCCAATCTCTGCATGACTCGTCACCATGCTCTTTTGCTTGAATTAACCAGCACAGTTGTTGATGATATTGAACCGGATATCAAACAATTTTTCAGATATACGCATTTCTTTGGTTATGCATCGGAAGTGGTAATATCAACTGAAATTAGGTTGTCATACAAGTTCAATTGAGTCTGGTCAAATTTTTAACTATATCCTTGATAGAATAAATTTTTTAATTGTCTACAAAATTTAATGGGTTTCAACATAGATATGAAAAGCAATTACAATTTTCTGGAATTTATTGTCTTGGTGCGGCATTGCCAAGTTCTCGATTTCTATAAATATATTTTCTTACGAGAATTTGCTTTTATTAATATTTTTTTTTTTACCAACTATTGCATTATTAGATTTATAGAAACATCAAATAAATTGTGGAGCAAGGGTTACAAACATGAATTTGGCATTAGAAAAGTATTTCATAGATTTAAATTAACTGCTAATGGCTTAGTCTTCTTCGTCGGACAACAAAGGAGCTAATACTTCCTGCGACTGGCAATATTTGCTTTTGCCATACCATAGACAGTAATTGAATACGCGCGACCTCTCCACATATCACTACCATATTTCACCCAGCAGCTTATGCAAACAGAAAACATATGTATGCATGCATTCAGAAACAATAGGCTACATAACGCAAGGAAATTCAAGGTATAAATGAATAATTTTCCATCTGGAAAATATTACATCCTGTAACCGGTTCCGCCGTATTTGCCAATTTTTATTTTCTGTTTCATGTTTGCAGAATATGTAAATGCTATCTTTTTATTACAATATTATAACTGTGCCGACAAAACAGCGCAGCGTTGACATACGGGGTAATGAATGCATATATGTAGGAATAGAGTCGATGAGCGAGTGGACAGAGCTGCCACACGTACACATGAGGGTGGTAGGTACATTATGAATGTACTCAGTGTCGGTGTATGTTTATGTGTGGGGTCGTACGTTGAAAGGGTTTCACAATTAACAAACCATCTAATTTGCATATTTGCATTGGATAAATTTGCAGACAAACCCACACACAAGTGACGTGCACCAGCATTCCCCCGTCGCGACGCCTCGCACTGCCCTGTCAACTCATATCAGCCACACATTTATGCTGAAGGTTTTTTGTGCAAGTCGAGTAGTTGGCATTGCATGGATGGGCGGAAGAGTGGCGTAGGGGTGGCGTAGGGGTGGGCTGCTGATGCCGAAGCGTTGTGTTTATGAGGGTAGTTTTCAATAAAATAAAGTGCCGTATGAGTAATATATTTGTGTGCAAACGGGTGGGTCGGGTGCTTGTCCGTATTAGACGCAAACGATGTAGCCTTTGTCCATCATGGGCACTGGGCTTCGATTAAGTCACTTGTTTCTGATATGCCAATCAATACTAATTACCGATATGCATCAATTGGTTGGCGGTTCGCTTTCATTAAACATAAACCTATATTTTGCTTTTCTATAAAAACAGTTACTTATACCAAATTATCATAGAATTTAGAAATAAACACAAATCAGGTTTCTTCGTTCGATTTACTATAAGTGAAAAAAAAATTAAATTAAATGAAAAAAAAACAAGTTAAATGCAAATATTCTTCTCTTGAAAGACGATAATAGTAAATCTTAACCGATTCTTGTTTGTATTGCAGAACTATCTGCGTATTCTCAAATTAGAACCTTTCCAGGCTCATACATTCGACTGGGAAAATTTTCAATACAAAAAAGGGAATGGGAATTATGAGTCGCGTTCCGCATTGAATGCACGTATACTTAATGCATATGGAAATTTTACTGCGAGAAGATGATTATGCATGGCCGATCCCTTTTCCAGGAGTTCAAATGTACCATAGTCGGCTGATGCTCTGTCGGACTTGGCCGAGTTGTTACTGACAAATTGAACTATCAACAATACAAATGGATTTGTGCTGAATACTGGATATTTCATTGCAGTCTGTGGTGATTGTGCCACGACCACGTTTGCATATAACATGTGTGCATAAAATATTACTGTATGTATGTTTCCGAATCGCTATTCGCAACAACAGCGTTCGTGTTCCGCCATTAATAACACCTACGTGCAGGAATAAGGCTTTTTAAGTAGACATAATATTTAATATTATTTTTAGCTTATTATTGCTGCCGGACTGGCTGACATATTTCAGCATTTAGATGCAGAAAAATTCTTATCAGATCAAGTCATTACAAAGATTCGTTCGTCTGCACAGCCTTTTAACATTTATTTTATGCACGACGTCTCCTAGAGATCTTTCGATGTAAATAATGCCATCTCATTGCTTTTCATTTCTCTTCGCATCCATCGGAAAAGTTAGTTTTCTCTGAATGGTTTTCCTAATTCCTTCTTTTCAAATTCATCCTGCCCCAATCTCTAGTTTATTTCTCTGTGTCTGCGGGGTGCAGCCAGTGTTTGAAGGGCATCTCCCCATTACCACACAAACAACCCCTACAAACTGACTGTATTTAAATGCATGTGTGTGTGTGTGTGTGTGTGTTTTTACCATTTTCTCTAGTCTCCACGTAATGTTATGTCCTCAACATAATTTTTTCCATTCACGTATTATCCACACGTCTGGCATCAGCAATGTGGCTGCAAAATTTTCTGCCGTCGTATTCTATTTTCACTTATTGGTTCGGTATGTGTGGCGCGACAGTCTAACTTCCTTACAGGATGCTCTCTTATTTTTCACGACTTCGCATGTTTTTCAAGGATCAACGTGTCTCAGCATACCCACACATGGTCCAGTTAGATAAAACAACTGCTGCTGTTATTGTTAAGAGAAACAATTGTGGTCTAGTCAGTTAATTATATGAATTTATATAATTCTCGTATGAACTTTAAACGAGACTTATGTCCTTTCAATATTGAGTCTTTGAAATATACCTTTTGTGTTTTCAAGTTGAATCTTTGGTAATCAGGTATACTTGCGACATTGCCATGCCATCTGTGCACAACAGTTTGCTTCCTCGTTAAACATATATTTTTTGTATCCGCCGCGCGTCCCTGTAAATCACTCAGTTGCCAACTTGGACATGCTATTTGCATACAACTTTTCTGCATAAGTTAATTTGTCATCAGAACCCTTGACACCAGCCAAACACAGGAGAAATTTTGTGGGCTCAACTGGAACGCAATGTTTCGGCCAAACAAAAAAGAAAATTTGAAAATAAATATCTTTAAACTTGAGCAGATTAACGCAACATCGCAGAGGGTAGATTTGAGTTTACACAAACGCAGGACATCGAAAAAATGGCCATTTGATAAGCGACAAATTTGTGAATGACAGATTTATTGAAAAGTGATTAATTAGCTTACGTGGCGGAAATTGGTTTACAATTGATTCCTGCCGCCCTTATTGGTTGGCATTCGGCTGCTTTTGCAATGCTGCCGCTTTTATTTTTAACTTTGATAAACTTTTGTGTGACCATAATCTTCCAATCGAAAACAAAAAACATTTATTTTGTACTCAGTAATAATTTATGTTGTTAAACAAAGTATAAAAGAATATTAACAACATTTATGGAGGAGCAATACGATAAACAAAATTTAGTATTTGTTAGTGGGTGTCTCCGTCTAGCTACAATAGAAACATCTTGTAGAAGATGGTTAGAGGTCGGGGTGAACAAGGAACAAGAAGCTCTGCGACTGCAGATGTCCGGACGTTGTGACCATGTAATCGTTAAAGGGAGGTTTGAATAAAATGGTCAACCACACTGGACCGCAGCCGGAGAATTTAGGTATTGAAGTGGAATGTGTGCCAGAGAATGGGATGACCGGTGGCCACAGTATGCTCGTATGCATATAGAAGGACGAATGCAATAAACAAGAACTTATATCAATGGATGAATATATTTGAATATAATTATGTCGTCGAACATGGTACAAGTCAAAGTAATTGGGAAGAATGATCGATTTCATAATGGATGCTATGTGAAGACGATGGCCATTTAAGGCCTGGTCGGGTTTGGGTGCCAACTGCCGAATCAGTTTGCCAATCATCAACTATCGATATGTCGACCGACATTTGTGTGAATATGTATTAATATAAGTCAATTCCAGAGTCATGAATTGTTGCAAGTGGCAGTTCATTGTAAATGGTTGCCATTTGCAGACACTTACCTACCGACGACTTGGTATAACTGGAATTAACAGCGAGTAATCGCCAAGCCGTGCATGTACTCGTGTGTACATATGTGTAATTACCGCACACTGCATCACATTAATTATATGAAATTGCTCTGTGCAACAATGTTTGGCGTTAGTTTTAACTGCAGCTTAGATGCCTTATGTGGTGCCATACTGTTCGTTTAATGTGGAACTGGAGCAGCATTAGCTGGGCTTTGAGCTGTGCGATATCTAAATTACTCTTGATTACACTTACTTTTATCGCTCACATCCATTTAACTGCACTGTAACTGCATATATATGTAAACTGTAAAAAAAAAGTTGGGCATATCCAGCATAGCTTCCGTTCAGCACATGCTAACTGAACTTTGTTGGTCCTATATTCTGAACTCATCATGCTCACTTACACACCCACACATATGTACTCGTATATGTATGCTGTCTAGTTGACCATGTGTGGTGTTTCGAACTATTCGAAGGGATGCGCATTGCACATCTAACCTCAACTAGTCACTCTGCTCGTTTGCTCATTTGGGTTGTCGACACTCCCACTGCATCCGGCCGAAATGATGATATGTTTTGTCGTGTTTTAAGATGTTATCCCAAATTCAACATTCTGGGCTCTGCCACTTCTGTCTTCTTGCAATCATTCCAATTTAATGCATTCCAGAATATGCTCTTTGTGTAAAGCGTCACAAACAGTGTTTTTTGTTATTCTGCTGTTGGCTTCTCAAGAACATGAAAAAATTAACTAAAGTGTTAAAGCTGCGCCGTGTATAACTTAACGCTATTGTGGCCTGACGGTAGTCCTTTCTATTTACATATGTGGGACTGCCTTGACTACGTTTATATATGAGTACATATGCCGAAGTTTTACACGCCATAAGTGCTGACGGTTGCTTTCTCTTTGCACTTACTATAAATTGGATAAGAATATTATGTGTTGCTTCGTGAATTTAAGCGGCTTATCTCATGCTAAGAAGTGTTTATCGCGTGTTATAAGTTGTGTCAGTGTTGAACATTAGGGTAGAGCATTATCATTTCCTTACATCCTTACGATGTTTCACGGTCTGATTGCATTCGAATGTATTTAACGAAATTTAAACTTTTGCGTGTGTCTGATGTATTACATATATGATATATAATACTTAATATCCCTTTGAATGCGCATTCAGGTTTTTTAAACAAACAATAGAAATATAAAAATCCTCCAAAAAAGTCTGTTAAACCGCCAAAGCCAACTTAACATTACTTGATTGACATAAAATGCAAGCTATGGTTAATTGAATAAATGAAACGCGATGTGTTGACGTTTGACAACCCAATTGATCTTCAAACCAAAATATAAATATTTCTATGTCAATATTCCAAAAATAATA
>JANSTS010009020.1:28167-56678 GCA_026546915.1 Sylvicola fuscatus | reverse complement strand
AAGATATTGCAAAAGTTTATTTGCCGCAAATGAGAGCTTTAACTTTAGGAAAAAACTTATACAAACTTTGTATCCAGAAACTCCAAAACATTCTTTATTTAGTATATCATATACAATTGTAAACTGATTTATTTTCTCCCGAGAAAACAACAAAAACTTTTCTATAAAACGTTTTTAATTTAAGCTCGAGAATTCTTTCCTTTTGAAATAAAATTATAACTGTGAAGTTGAGTGCAATTCTGGGACAAGGAGACAAGAATATGCATTGACAATTTTACCATTAATACTCTAATACTAATTGAATTTAGTTATGATTAAATGCTCCTAAGTTTTTGAATTTGAAACTAAATTATGAATGTGAAATAGAATGATTTTCGTAACCTCTGAGAGGTCGAGGACAAATACATCAACTAATAATCAAGAATGATTACATTTCAGCAATTAAATGTCAAGCTCTTGCCTCAGAGCACTCAGATCTGCATCATTCAAAACTGAATCTGAAGGGCATGGAAGTTTTATTATACGGTCAAATTTGACAAACAATGTAGAGACTTGCTAAATTTTAATGAACATCCAGTATACGACTTACGAGTACCCAAAATGACGTCAATTGCGTCCTTTACCAACCCATAAATTAATGTGCCTCTCGTCTCAATGAATAACAATACAAATTTTCCACATATCGAATTGCACCATAACTAGTGATATAGAAACCACAAGCCAATGTTGGTCGAGTACAAATTACACGCAAATTTGTCTTATATATGTATCCAATTAGCGTATGATAGAGTTCAGATATCAATTATCTTATTGTTACACATTCAATAAGGTCACACAGAAAGCTACAAAGGTACATGATCAACACAACTTGGTGTTAATTAATCATTGTGGAAATCAACGAGATGAGGACTTTTTTGAAGAGTCGAGACTCTGTAAAAAGAAACACTTACTTTTTGTTGAGTGATTGAATTTTCGGGGTGTCTTCCCGCCAAGCTTCTAATTTCAAGCATTGTCGACGCATAAATATTCAATTGATTAATAGAGTGTCAAAGGCGCAAAACAACAGGTCAGTGTGCATAATAAATGTCTGAATTGTTCCACTGAATTTGCAGAGTTAATGGGTGGTGAGGTAAATGCTCATTTTCAATATGGCAGCACTCCTCACGCCAGTGATCCGATTGTTCTGCGTCGAAAACAAACGCTTAAATGAAACAGATTGAGTTTGATGGAAAGTTATGAAACGTCTTTTCGAAGTGTCTATTTTAGACAATTTAATTAAATTTCGCTTCTATCGACGAAGAAGGCGACGCTTCGCAACAACTCCAAGACTTTAAAGTGATTTGTAATAATTAGTACTGAATGTTTACAGTTTTGAAAGCGTTAGTAAGATGGCAAAGATGCTAGCAAATTGAAAATGTTCCCAGCGGATTTTCGTGGAGCAATTTTTTTCGGCGTTCGCTTAGGTTCTGCTGCTGATGGATGTGCCACCCTGCTTTGCATACATGTTTTAGCATATTATTTCCGCGCGGAACTTCCCCATGGTACTGTTCAGTAAATATTTACTGTGGAACAAATACCTGATTAGGGTGTGCTTTTCCGCTGGGGTTAGAAACCATGTACTCAGTGCGTCTTACAGTATCCTCGTTGTTGTGTTAACACAATGAAAATTTTGAATTAGAGTGGAAAACTTTAAAGAGACGAACACAGTAACCAACTTGGAATAGTTGACAATATTTTATTATGTTTAATACTCCTCTTTTCATGTTAATATGTGTGCGCTGACATTCCTATTTCACATGTAGAATTGAACACAATGCAAGATCTTCAGTTGTCACTGCACGCTTCATTTTTGTTAATATGAGTTTCTCGAGACGCCTTTTTTCGGTAAACGCACCCCGCGACAATAGACATACTCGTATTATGGCATTGTGGTAAATGCCGAGAAAGGTTTCCAGTCTCATGATTCTATTTACATAGCTGTTGTTGTATTCTTCAAAAACTGGGTAAAAAAATCATGTTTTCGCGTTGAGAATGCTTGGCGTTTTTTTTTTTCTTGTAACAGCAGCCGCCCACTGCTATCCTTCTTTCACGCTCACAATACACCTATCCTATTTACGTTTTTATAAATAAATAAAAGCTCTCTTAGGTATTATTTTGGCTGATGCCACGTTTTATCCGCTAACCTTGTTGCGCAAATTGACTATAAGGATTTTTAAGGTCGTTACAAATTGCTTTTGCATTTATTTCGCATCATTAATAAGCTCGTCGTTGTGCGTCAACCTCCATCAATTTGATGTCTGTCGACTCGCACAATTCATTTAGATTTTGCAATGATCCGATGTTGCTGCAAAAGCTCCTCGCATTGGGCTGCGCTTTGAACCACTTGACTGCGTTTAATATGCGAATCCATATATGTAGCTCAGCCGGTTTAGACTCTTTGTTGGTGCACACATCTATTCGCGCTATCATGTGCAGTTTTCATTAAACTTTTCAAAATATTCTGCATACAAATGGAAACCAAAATTGAACTTTTCCAATTACATAGTAAATGGAATAGCTTAAAACTTTTCTATGGTTCCATTTCAGTCAATTTTTCCTTTTATATGACTTTAAAGCTTACAAATCGTCAGAAAATTTTCTCAAAAAGAATTGTCATTTTAATTTGAATTAACAACAATTACATTCAACAATTATTTTTAGTTGAAAGTCTATACGATGATCCACCAACGTTATTGAAATAACGCAAAATAATCCTGTCAGCATATTATCTCAGTTGTGAAACATATGCGGAAATCAAAATTTATAGCTCCAACTCAACGTTTGGAAAATATATTTTCCACAATAAAAATTGCATTTTCTTTATTGAATCAAGCAGACAAATGGTTTTCTGTAAATGTGAACAAACACACCCAAACACACCAAATTAATACAACAAAACAAATGCTGATAAATTGTCCGTCTATAAATCGCGATTTGATCAATTGTAATGGCTCCATTAGATAGAGAGAATAACCCCCAGTAGATTTAGACCACTTTAGTCGATTCCCTGGTCAATGATAAATATTTGATACAATTCCAAATCGGCCAATGCCGATTCCGTGTGCAATATTTTCTGGCGGCATGCAAACGAATGCACCAGCCTGTATATGCTGCGGATGCATAGGAGCTGCCATGCAACTTTTATGGACGCCATGTTTTTATTTATTCGAGACGAGATGCAGCGATGATGCAAAGTGCTCAGTGCACTGATGCACTGCATGCAGAGGACGTGTGCTCATGACTGATGGATATGTTCTGTTTGGGTAAAGTTTAAGTTGTATTGCTTATTGATTATTTATTTTATTTCCATAAACCGTGGCTTTTGCTTCCTCAAATATTTACAGACATTTATCCGAATTCGATGCGAATTAACGCAAGCATATAAAAAATTGCATTTATGTATGATTACATTCCACCCGAATCAACCCAATTAACATAAATTACTTTGAGTTAATTTGAAATTAGGCCCATAGTTCACCTTGGACTGCAGTAAAATGCAACATTTGAATAAACTCGCATGTTTTGAAAGACGGATTCTGCGTTATGTTAAAACGTTGCGGATAATTTTAGGTCATGCAGTCGCCGGGGTATGTTAACATACCCCGGTTCTAGAATAGGCATTGCTCGCAGTTTACATATTTACTTCGTGTATCTGATAAATCTTTGTCAATATGCAATATGCTTGTTTTAGACCACGAATGAACTCACTTGCTCAATTCAAATATATTAACAAGCCATTTGAACACTTCTAGTTTATGTTTGGCACTTAAACTCGAGCTGAAGAATAATCACGTTGGGATGGACTGCACAGACTCTTCCATGCTGATAGCTGCCGATGATTTTCAATGCAGTGGCACTGGGAATGTTCAATGTATGTATGCTTGCCTCTCATTATACGATTTCACTTATATGGAAAGGACTGACATATGGCAGTTGAAAAAGCGCGCTACTAGCTTTTGTGTCAAGGTTAGTGGTTCAAAATGTCAAGTTGCTAATGGCCAACTGGAGGACTTAACATTAACAAAACCAATCACTTAATGTCCTAGTGGATTTTTTTTTTTTAGATCATACTTGATATATAGCTTTTTGATTTTTGAGTCCAGTGCAATGCCGATTTAGAGCATAAAGTTCTCTTTTTAATGTTTAAGACTTGCAAAATGTAGAACAAGATGCTTTTCAGCAATATTTTTTACCACATTTGTACTCTCTGTATTATTTTTTGATGAATACAGCTTTTATATACTTGCGACATTTTTTAGAGGATTTTAAAGATGTGCATGAGTAGGGTATGTGATTGCATGCAATGCCACTTAAACAACTATCTGACAATGTTGGAAAATAGTTTAGTTTCTGTTGCTATAAATCTTCTCCAACGATGTACATTAAATGTGTGCGCCTCCAGTTAAAATCTCGCTATCAAAAGATACGTATAACTGTACAAGTACATACGAACATTTGGAAGCGAGAAAATAGCACACAGAAAAAGTCAGTGAAATCATTGGAACAGGAAAATGCTTTCTGGCTTAGCATTCAATCATTTGAAAATAGGATTTCAGTTGTGATGTTGTCGTTTTATTTTCAAACATTTACATTTTATTTTCAGACATTTAAACTTAAGCCATTGATTTTCTTTGGCAAGTGGACGAGAAGCGGAAAGTAAGAAAAATGCTCAATTGAAGCCGACGAACACTTTTAGGTTTTTTATAAACGTGAATTAAATAAATTGATTCTCAGACGAACGAAACTTATGAAATCTTCTGTTCACAAATAATTCACAAACTGTTGATCCACAATCTGCGTGCAGATTTATGGAAATTCAACAGAGCCTGTAGGTATCCTTCAAATTTGAATGCAAATAAATCGATCCGAGGAATCAACGCCCTTTGTTCACTCTTATGTATCATGCGACAAATTGAAAAACCCACCTTATAAACGTCAACATATATATTTGCTGCAAGCAAACACGTCATCGCTCTACTATGCAAATACAAGTATTTGTATTGGGTTTTCCGTTGTTACAGTTTTCAGCATACCACGTCTGTATAAATAAATTTATTATATTATAACAACATGTCAAATAAGTGTGTCGAGTACACTCGCGGTTCTTGAAAATTGAAAATTTCACGTCAATTACCACTCAAACATCAATTTTACGTGTTGTGCATTTAATTGTATTGATTCAGGAAATGCTTTTCTCCTTTCATCACTGTACATGCTTAAATTTAATAAATATTTCGCTGCCATGCTACTTTAAGCTTACTCTTTTTTACTTAGATAAAATTTTGTTCTTCTTGATCGTAGTCAATAAAATTGCGATGATATACCATAAATATCAGGAAATTACAAAATTTTCATGCTCTGTAACTGATTCTATGGAAGAATACGATTACGCAGTTCTCTTGGTTATGATTGAAGACAATCAATATTTCTATATTTCCGATTCAAACCTCTCACTTCCTTTCCAATGTATTTACAAGAAGCGTAATAAAAGTTTGCTCATTTAAAAGATTTCCCTCTTCAAATACCGACCCTTGTTCAACTGTTGGCGCCCCTTAGTCATTTGGTTGTATCTTGTGATTTTTTAATATCATTTACTATACTTATTTACATTTATTTACACAGTGATGCATTTGTGAATCGCAATCAGTTCACTATCTTATAGCTATTAAGTGGCATTTTGAGTGCATAGTCCTAAAATTTAAAGATAACACGACAACATTTACCATTTATTATATTCTAATTGTTATTAATGTGAATTCTTTAACTTGATAAGAAAGCACTTTTTTATTGTCTTAAAACAAATTTAAAGTCTATCATTCGATCCGTAAACTCACTCATCCAAAAAATGCTCACGAAATTACTTTTAATTGTTCCAGAAACTTTTGACCAACTTTTAGCTGTATAAGTATACTGTATATACCAACCGAGTTCTTGTGATGAGCTTATTTATTGTTTTCCGATTTTCCACATGAAATGTCACCATAATTGTAGGAGTATTTATAGCTATACATGTATTTTATTATATATATATATAAGTTTTCGTAATAAAAGAGCACGAACCAACGCTTTAAGAAAAATTGCAAAAAATATAATGGAAATACGGATTTTTTTTAAAATCATTAAACATTTGAAAATTTAGAGTTCAAATGACATTTACAATGAAAGGTTATAGTTATTCAAATATGTAAATGAAAAAAAATCTGTATTTCAATGTCTGACTACAACCCTTACAAAAATATTAACATTTTTCCAGCTATATGATTCATTGAAACATTTAACAACCCAAAAGACTTTTTACTGCCACTCAGAAGCTTGAATGGGGAGATGGCACAAAATTGCAGAGAAAAGAAAACACACGAAAACCGTCTGCACAAATGCGCACCTGTTGATCGAGTTCATTCAGCGCTCATATAGAAAAGATAGTGAATTATTTAATAGATTTGTTGGTGTATGTGGGCAGTGGATTTATGGCTGTATGTATGACAATCCAAACCAATATGGTGCCCATTTGCGGTTTATTAACATTAAACAATTGAAGAGTAGCCTAGAGTTAAAAGACACCGTGCTTAAATTGTTTCTTGGCAAAGAGAGCTTAAAGTTAGAGCAACTGCTGCGACTTTTTTATGCAACAAACTGGAAAAGAGGTGGGCACATTCGAAACACAATTTGATGACTAGTTTGCTGCAGAATGGCATTGTTTTACAAGCATTTATCAGAACTGAAAGCTTTACAAGACTCAAATGGCTATGAACCCTTTTTATGAGTCCATATTTTACAGTAAAGTGCCACTTTTATTTTTATATCCTCGTTTTTTTTGCCATCGAAATAGTCACAATGAATGATTTGTTTTGTCTAATTCGTCGAAAATATCTTCGCTATTGAAAACGTGGCAAATCCTTTCTTGGGGCGTCACGTTTACCTACTTTAATGACATTAAATAGAAGCACAATGGGTTGTTTTGCTTCTCTATCCGTTTATTTCTATAAAAGCTCAGTGGTGTTGAGTTACACTACATATATTTTCAAATAAATAAAATGTATTTTCGGCAAAGGCTGATAAAAATGGTTAAAGTCTAGACGACATGCATGTGTTTGTTGAAATTCATGGGAAATGTGACAAAAAACTGTTGGATGATTCTGGTATGGATTTGTTTCAAATCCTATTTTCCGAG
Organism: Sylvicola fuscatus; assembly: GCA_026546915.1. NCBI lineage: Eukaryota > Metazoa > Arthropoda > Insecta > Diptera > Anisopodidae > Sylvicola > Sylvicola fuscatus. The sequence continues at coordinate 49,468 of JANSTS010009020.1, read as the reverse complement.
AAAAAAAATGTATTCATGGGAGTGGGCGGATGTGTGTGTATGTGTGTGTGTAGTTGGTCTGCTATAATTTTCTTTATAAACCCAATTTATTTGTCCTGTTTGAGACTTGTTTTTTGTTAGGACGCTTATGCTGGAAACTTTGTTCTACGCAATCTGAAGAGTCCATTTTTGTAAGCTGATTTGCCGACGTGATTTGTGTCATTTATCTTCCCAAATGGTTTTACTTTTCTTCAATTTTAACTCAATTCGTTTTATCTAATGCTTTACATATACTGAATTTTGTGGTTTTGTTATTTCATAGACTTTGCAAAGACATTTCAAGTCGGACATTTTTTTGAAATGTTTTTAAATTTTCTTTGAAGCTTGATATATTTATTGAAAAAAAAAATGAACACAAAAAATATATCGACATCGTATACATTCTCACACACCAAACTCATCAATAAAAGATGCCGAATAAAATGAGAAATCCCTGCATGCGAAGTCATTTTTCTTCATCTATTGTGTTCATTGTGTTATACAGTTGAAACCGCACTAAAATACACAATAAAGTTGATCAAAGTGTCAGTATTCCAGATGTGTGCACTGCAACTAAAAATATGAAAATATTGCGGTAGGGAGGATTGGTGCAACATTCCATATACGAACCCATTTACAAGTTATGCATGTCACAAACGCACGTACCATCGAATAGACCGTTTACAAACAATAACAAAAAGATAGAAAATCTATGTTTTAAAGCAATGAGATACTTTTTGTACGAAATGACGGAATAACTATGTTGCATTTTACCCAACCAAAAAAATTTCCTCGATCACCCTTTTGGTTTCATAACGTGTTTTTAGTTTTTACACGATCAGTATCGCTTATAGTTTTTAGTTGACAATTTCGCATTGCAAGCGAAAATATCTTTCAAGTGTATCGTTTTTATTTTAAAACTGCCATCCAGAAACAAAAAAGAAAGTCGAGACTTCCTCTTACAGACTACAATATAACCAAAGTGCATAAAGCCAGCAAAAATGGAAAACGCTGCAGGCGAAGTTCATTTTTAAGGAAGTCGAACATCATAAGCTACAAAGAAATCGTGCTACAAAACCGAGACAAAAAAAAAAAACTTGGCGTTTAGAAGTTGGAATTTCATTTAATGCTCTTTGCAGCTCTCCGCCAAATCGATACAGCCATTTTCCCGCTGTCATTGTTAAGGAAACTTTGGGAACGTTGACTGGTCTTGTTGGATTTCGTGCCATTGTCGTGCTTCCCCCAGCATGGTGTGAGGCATCTGACTTTAAGCATCAATTGAATGGCAGACAGTAAAACTAACTCCGTGTGAGTACTGGAAGTTAATCGAATTGAGGCGAAACTCTCAACTTGTTTCGATTCGACCGACTTGTTTCTCGCACTCTGCTTCACTTCATTGACATGTCCAATTTAATAATAATCTTCTTCCGATCTGATTATATAGCATATGTATACATGCATACTGCACACAGACTCAATTGTGTTCTTAAACCAATTCAAAGTTTGCCGGCATATGTCAACGTCTTCCCACAGAGGAAACTTTGTGATTTTAGTTGAATGCCAAAATTGATGTAAACAATGTTTTGTAAGTGGGAGGCGTTGTAAATGCGGGAGGATAGATATAAGTATTTTGTGGCTTTTAGACTAGTTAGGATAATTTGGTCAAAAATGTTTCAGGAAAATCATTTTAAAGTTACATTCGGTCAATCGGTTGCTTCCTAGCAAGGAAACGACTATTAAATTTGATTTAAACATGGCAAAATGTTAAATGTCAATTTGTTATTAGATTAGAATTATCATCGAAAAGTTTTATTCATAATATTTACGACAATTTCTAGCAAACAAAAACTGCACTAGGTCGTCCGGCACTAAATAGAAATTCCCAAAATGAACATTCAATTTGCCCGGCACAATCCAATACTTAATAGAACCTAACTGAAGCGTGAATATCTCAGTATATACGGAGAAGTGAATTTCAGCCCTGGGTTTTTTTCTTTCTATTCAAATTTCCCATGACGCATTTAGGCATCGCATTAAGCAATACTGGTACAGAGGGACAGCACACAATCTCATAAGAATATTTGCAGAAACGGAGAACCACCCGACGTTTATGTTACAGTTACACCAAATGAGGGATAAAAGGGTTTGCAGTGCATAAAAAGAACATGTATTTTGAATAAAGTGTCATTTGTATTATGACCCAATTTGCAATTCTCACGACAGACTCAGCATAACCTGGACAAATTGACCTTTTTTCCCAGAATGCGACGCAACAAATTCGTACACTCAAATACTCGCCATTCACCTTTTATTCACTCCCCACGGGATATTTGCAGTAAATGATCAGAGAGTTTGAGCTAAAAACTAAATCATTTGCGAGTATGTAAATACGCGGTCGAGAACTTCAATTTCCTTAAAAACTAACATCGTTTGCAGCTTCAGAGAAAAATACAAGTGTCATAAAGTTTTAATATAGTTAAATAAAAATAAACAAGGAGTCGTCAGACAACTTCTTAGATTAACTTGTAACTTAAAAAAATCTTATGAAATCAACCAAATATAAAGAAGAGAAAATCTGTCTTAACTGTACTAGGGACGAATGCCAAAAAAAAGGCTTGGGCTCAGAATATTTTCCGGAAATGGAATACAACTTATTTTATTATACCCGTAAAAAAATTCACAAAATGGGAGGCAACTGGCATTTAAATGCACGGGAAAAAATATGGGGAGGACTAAAAGAAAAACTGGCAAAGATACTTGGCAATAATCAATCTTCAATGTGCCGATGTGATGAAAGAGAGGCGCAGATGAATGGAGGGCGAGCGGGGATGGTGTCAATATTGAGTTGGAAAATTGATTAAATTTCCATAGTTCTTATCTCAACGGGAATATAAGTTAAAGCCGGCTTGAATTAAGTGACATTTAAATGATGGGTTCGCTGTGAATTGAAGATGAAATTATTGGAGTGGATTTTGTTGGGCTTATCGTGATAGCTCAGAAAATAGCTTTCTATTATAAGCGAAGGACTGATATGGCTAAAATTGTGTTGATTGAACATTTTCCGATCACAAAAGGATGCATTGGACAACGCTAAAAGATGGAACTTTTGAATTTGGATGGAATCAATCAACGAAGATTATACCGGAAACAATTATTTGTGCCTTCGAGGAATCAGGATTCAATCTTCATGGATAATTTTTACTTTATCTGGGACATTGAAGAAAAGCGAACATTTAATTTATTTAGTATACTTTCTCCTTGAAGTTGCTTTGAAAAAGGATTTAGGACCTTCAGACAGTAATTTAAGCTTCTTATTTTATATCATTGAGTGATAAAATGTGTCATTTGTAAAGCATATAATTAGAGTGGTTTGGAGTTCATTATATATATTTGTATATATATGTATGCAAGTAAAACTTTAAATAAAGTCACTGAAAAAGCTGAATTCATTAGCCGAACACTGCATATTCATAATTTAGTTATTCACAGTCAAAGTAACCCTATTACAGTTTAACAATTAATTCAGAGAGCTTGTCGCCTTATCCATTAAGCTGGAGACATACATGTTGGTCATTTTCAGCGGAAGGAAAAGCCATTTCCATTATTAATATTTAATATTTTATCAAGATCGCTTTCGAAACCGGGGCTCAACTTTAATGGTGCTAAAATTATGGTGTAATTTCATTAGGCACTTCTCGTTAAAGCTCATGCGTTAAATACAACCGCTGCTGCTGCTTTTGACAGAAATTCATTTTACTTTTAAAATTCCACGGCATTCACGTCTTGCGCTGCGACACCGCGCCGCTACTTACTGCAGCCGGCAAGAAACATCGTTGGTTGACAGTTTTATTGGATAAATACGTCTCTGGAGAATTGTTTTTATTGTTTTTCCAATTCAACAAGGCCTCGTTATTCTCATCCGCACACCCCTAGCGCCTTTCGTGTAGGCAATTTAGTTACAATATTTGTTGCCCTACATGTGTATTGTCTCGTCTGATAATTTACCCCCCATCCCAGTCGCCCACCACTCCACCCTTACCAACTCATTCACTTTTAAAGCAAATTCTACCATAATAAAGCTTACGACTGAATGGGAGTTGGGACCGATACAAAATGTATACACCGATAAGACAGTCGAGAGTGAACCAAAAGCGGATTATAACAACGCTCATTGTATTGTCGAATGTCGGCGAAATGTTAAAGGAAAATGTTAAATTAGAGCAAATGTTCATTGTGATAAAATGAACAGAACATTTTTAGATACAGTCATTTGTGTTGGGATTGTTTACAATTCACCTTTTCCTATTGCGGTAGTCACATTCAAAAGAAAGGAAGCAAACGTATTATGTACATAGTTAAGAAATTCAATACTCTATAGGGCAAATGGTAGAAATACGGAAATAATCAGGAATATTAAGGCGAGAGAATGTCGTCCAGTTGAAAGTTCATATGCACCTGCATACGTTAAATGTTAGTATTCGGGAACATATTCAACTGCAAGTTATTCTCAATAAATATTCAATGCATTCTGAAGTCGAACAGTAACTCAGTCTGTATATTGAGAGGTATGTGAAAAATGTGAACATGCCTGAATGCAAACTCTAAAATGCAAGCTGCTTGCACTACTGAGGGTCCTCTCAACCGTCGACTCACTTCTGCATATATGACCGTGCTCGCCGAACTGAAGAGGTTGGGTATAGTTAAATGTTCTTCAGTTAAAATGCGAGCACTGAGAAAATCAAAAGGAACAATTCAAGCACACATCGACTTGAAAAACATGAAATGTTTTCATTGGAAAATGAATTGAAAATTCAATAAGCGTATAAAGTCTTGTTGCTTAACAATTCACGACGTGAATCGCAAAGATTTTTTTTTTATAACGGAACGGTTTCAGTGACGCTTGGGGAGTTCTTTCTACTTCTGTATTTGCTTATTCAGTAAAAAGCATTATTTTTGTTAAGCAATTTCTTTATAATACCACGAATTGAGATGTTGTAATAAATGTTTTCGTGTTGAATAAAATATCATTATTTTCCGATTTAGATTATATATTTTTTATATTCCTTTTGTGAATGCTTTAAGTAGTCTTTTGAGTTCTTAACTGATTAGAGATTGCACAAATAACATAGTTATTATAACAACGTTGATGCATGGATTTATACCATAATTGTACACTCGTATATAGTTGAATGCAATTTATAAAGCTATTGTTTTCAATGTTATTTATGATGATTGTAGACTGAGATATCTGCAATGACTTAATTGCATTTCCCACTAGATGACATGAAATGTAACGTTTCGATTAAGGCTGTATTAATAAAAGTGATATTATGACGAAAATTATAATAATTGTCTTAAGTTAACGCACTTCAAAGTCACTCTAAACTATTGACTTTTTAAATCACATAAGCTATCAATTTTGCTAAATACATTTCTCAAATATAAGTATAAATTTAAAAAGCGTTAAATCCTCTTTACCATTTAATTTATTATGACCTGGTTTAAAGAATGGGTTACTTGTCCTTATCGAAATAGAGGTCAATGGAACAGATCAAACCAAATGCCAAATCTATTTATCATGCCTATCGCCCAAGTTTTCAATTAACTACCTCGATCCTTGTGCTGCTGATATTATATGTTATCCACTAATATGTGAATATTTGCAAGGGAGAATTTAACGAACCAGAAAAGAGGACGACTCTTTAATTATCGGACTTCCAGGATTATAAGTTTTACGGTCAATGAACGATCCCAAATTACACAAAGTTAGATATATAAAGATGTATGTTGTTTATATTTGCAAGAGAAAATTCACGTACATAAATTAACAAGAATCAATACTATTATACTTTTAAGCATTTCATTAAGCAAAAATACAAATTCGTAAAGAAAAGGTTAAGCAAATGTTTTCGACCATTTTACAGAAGCGTAAAATGAGAAGAAAACATGAAAGCGTAGCGAAACTAATGTTTTATAATTAAAAGGAAACTTATTCAAGGTCTTCCATCGAAATATTTACGATGTAAATTGGTGAAAGCACATAACGTGAGCGCAAGCTTTCACTGAAATTGCAAAACTTTTTGAGCAATTTGTCGTAAAGCAGAAAAATGGCTACTCGACTTCTTCAAACTGGATACATTCACATTACATATCTGGTTAAGTTGGTAAATTTTTATTAATAAATGCCATTGAATATGTTTTGAGCAAAGATTTTAGTAGATCTTTAAATCTGACAGACAATTTGGCGCATAAAAGGAAACGACCATTCCGCATGAATATTCTAATATTCCAAAATAGGAAATTCAAATTGAATTGTTTGAGAGCCTTTTTTCATTTTTCTACCCCTAACGGCGAAGATGTAATTATGTAAAAATTCTAACCATATAACAATTAAGCGGCATTGCAAATGAATCCCAAGGCGCTGATAAAAGCCGAGAGGGTTGCCATGGTGTCGACATTCAGACCGAACATTGTGACAGAATAATTACACGTATATGCTTTTTCAAGTACGCATTGTTTCGTATATAGAAGCTGCCGTAACATGCTGCACGTATACTCGCCTTATATGGTATATGTGTAGCATAAAGATATGTGTATAATAATATATATTTTGCCGCAACAGGGGAAAAGCTTTTTGTATATGGACTATATTCTTGTATTAGCACGTACGTACATTCATACATTAGATTATGGCATTTGACTGCTGTTCGTTTATTTTTTCATTTCTCAAGGACGAAGCTGTCATTGAGCATACTAACGCACACAATGTCAGACCGATGTATTGGTGGGGTGCGCTCCACCACACCAGCGGCCGCATCTGTGGTTACAATGCAAAACTTCGAATACGTTCCACAGTGTCATAATATAAACACGCACCGGAGCCGACTAAAGAAATCTTCTCTCGATGCCTAATATGTATTAAAGATGCAAGAAAGCCATCCAACGACGACAAGTATAGCACGTAAACGAAATAGCGTTCTGACGCAATTTAAGTTTTAAACAAAGAGTTACAGAAAAACGCTAGAGAGAACGCTGTAGTAACTGAGTAAGTGTTAAAGAGAGGCAAAATGATGCTGGAATTTGGTTATGATCATCATCAATATCTTAGAAAATGTTAACCACACCGAAAAGACCCCGGATTTCTTTTCGCGTGTGCTTTTGTGCGAGAAAAGCTTTAGAAGCGATGGTTAACACGAGAGCATACGCTCCCCGAATCAAACTGCACGCATTCTGCAATATGTACTCGTATGTCCTATATATAAAGGATATTCTATATTGTATATACGATATCGATTCAATGTATAAATATTCAGCAACAATATTATTAAGCGCATGCGACTCGACTCTTCTCATAGAGACGAAGCATCCTCGTAAAACGGGAGAGGAAAAAGCTTTCAGTCAGTCTCTCTGCTGCTTGTCTGAGCTACAGGGGTCGCATATCTAGCTCAATGTGTCTCCCCCCGATGACGGAAATTCGCTGATAGCAAAGTGGGATGATGACGATGACGATGACATCCGATTTTCCCTGTTTGTTCTCAGTTATTCTGGCTGTGTTTTATTAGTACAACGCGAGTGGTGGCCGTATCAGTTTGACGTGGGTTTTATGTTTTTTATTTGTTAATCGAATGTGTGACACACTTAAAAGAGAAATAGAAAAAGAAAAACACATACAATTTAAACTAGTTGTAATTGTGGAAAGCAGTGCGGAGCTTTTAAAGAACATGTAGAGTGCGAATCACATGACCATACGGATGGAACTTTAATGAAATTCTTAGACAAAAAACGATCAATCGGTATTATACAATAAATATTGTTTGAATGATCAAATTACTATATCTAGTTTAAGTAAAACAACTGCATTATGCATATGAGTGGGATGAATTGAATGCAAAAGTGAATTGGTGAAACTTGAGAATTGAAGCTACAAGTAACAGTTTTGGAATATTTTAGTGAAAGTACAATTTTAAAGTAGTGAATATACAATAATAATTGATATAAAATTACCGGTGAAATTGTTTATAAAAATGAAAAGTTAAAAAATGTAAGCCAGTGTAATGAATTGTGAAAAAAATAGTTTAAATAAATTTTGTTTTTTAATAGGTTTTTTTTTTGTTACCAGTTTGTAAATTAATTGTTTAGCCACTCTGATAACAGACCCTATATGTAGCTAAGCGCTGACTCGTTTATAAAAAAATTAATTTATTCATTGTGTTACGAGTCGGTTTTTAAATATGTTGTAATCTAATTTCATAAAACAAAGCCTCCCATTCCTCGACTTCAATATACATGAGTAGGTTCGCTCGCGAATGTATGTTCGATGGCCCATTAATCATCCACATCTGTCATACATATAATTCGATGCGATATACCAGTGGCCAGTGGTTGTAACAATATTTACTTTTCGACAGCATTTACGCAAAAAGTTTTGCATTTTAATTATATTGGAGTAAATTTCCATTAAATTTTAAAATTTTATTTTTAATAAAGCATTTACGCAACAGACCACCCGAAAACAAACAATCATTGTTTTATTCAATAAATAAAAAAATTATGCATTGAATTAAATTTGTAGGCAGTTTTGTTACAGTAACTGAAACCTCTTGTACCTACCACTTATAGTGGATGGAGTGTTGACGCTGACCTCAGTTTATTGATAAAAAAAACAAAAAACAATGACGCCAATTAATTAAGTTATAAATAAAAAAAAATATCGTGAAATTTGTGCAAAAAACAGTGATAATATTAATGTTTGTCAGGTAAATTACATGTTTTTGTTTGTGGAAAAAATGATTAAACGTTGCTGAGAACATGATTTTAAATGGTGAAAGCAAGTGTGAATAAAATGAAAATAATAATTTGTGAAATAAATACTTACTGAACGATACCTGCATAAATGGATTATTAATGGATTTCTACGTAAGTACCAAATACTCAACAAGTATAACTAAGTAAGCCATAGTACAAGGAAGTGTTTAATTCAAATCAAATAATTTATTTGTCCATGTTCAGCTCCTTACTAAAATCTTAATTTCCTTATTAATTTTGAAATAAGAGAGTATTCGTTATAAAAATTATTGAATCAATAATGTAACAATAAAAAGAAAACTTGTAACCATACATTACACCGCCCTCTACATAATATTTCATTGTTTTGTGTATATAATTGCGTGCTGTAAGAGTGGCCAGGTTGGTACATATGTAGTTTACAAAGCCCTTGAGCGTTCCAATTCCAAGTTGCGTTGTACTAATATGTGTTATTCTGTGGTAAATTGTGTTATTCATAACGTACAAGCACTGAGTCGAATTTTATTCAAATTACAATAGTTTTTATTAAAAATATTTCCTTCTACAATCAAAATAAAAGTTTATGAGTCGGCACAAGTTGCGAATTCTTCTCTAAACATTATTATTTAAATTAAAATATTTTCCATTGTGTAAGAAGCTTACAAGTTTCCGTTTTCTACATATTACATCCAGAATTTATGGAGTTTCGCAATTATGGTTTGGTGGGGAGGAGAAAGTTTGATTAAAACTTTTGCGAAATCGCTTTTAAGATGTTGTTACAGTGACACACATTGCACAAATTTATGTTTCATGCATTTTAAGAAGTTTGGCAACTTTGCCTAACTAAGTGTATCATCTATCGTAAATAGATTAATTTCCAAAGTATTAAAGAAACATTTTTGAATTTATAGCGGTCTTAAAATTTGCAAAGGCTGTTTTCTTTTTTTAAATCCATTTTTTATATTGTTCTCAATTTGCTGCCAAACAAAGATTTAGACAAACATTTTTTAAATTTACAACAAGTAATCTTAAAGAAATTATTGTTTTGTATGGAAAATCGAGCATTTGTCGTAGAATTTTTCATTTACCAGTATGTATAAAACTTTTTTGTGCTTAATCTCTATATTTCGGAAGTGAATGTAAATGCCAAGTATAATGGCTACTGGAACGATTCACATTGTTGTAACTGGTGTCGTATGCCAACAATGTCGCAGTCCGCATAATATCTGAATGAAGTCTACTTCAGGTCAACATATGAACTTTTGGATATAATGAATAAGTGTTGCCAAAGTTTGTTCGTTTCGGAAAAGCCATTATTCCATTTGCGCTTCCAAGAATTTTAATGAATAAATAAAAAGTTTTTCAAGTTTTGAGGGAAACGCAAAAGTTGTGTTTTGAAACTCATAAAAATTCATTTGAATTTTATATATTTTTTCATGTTTATGATCATATAAATCATAATAAATTCAATATTTCTAGATTTCACAAAGAATTCAATCATTTCACATTTCATATTGAAGAATCAGACTTTCATTCCCTAGGGAAGTTTATAGTAAAGCGACACAAACAATATTCATAACCGAAACCACATTTTAAAGCCTCAACATGAACATGTAAAAATTCAACCGAACTCTTAGGTAAATGTAAACAGTTTTCATTGCACATAATACTGTTTGATCCTCCACTGGCTATATGCACAAAGAACTTGATGGGTACCTAGGTAAATACTAAATACGCAGCAGGTGAATTGCCATCCAGACAGATACCGTCGAGGGGTGCGAAAGGCTTTTATCCTTTACGGATTTACAACGAACAAACGTAAAAAAAAAAAAACTTGTGCGAAAAATTCAAGGTACACATATACGAAATGTTTACAGTCATAAAAGTGCGCTCATTTTGTGTGTACACCTTCTCGCCCTTTGCACGTATATGGTTCTGGGTCCGATTTCCATTATGTACGCCTTTGAAGTGTCGTGCAATCCCGGGTGGGATACACAGCGGCTGACAGAATAATAAAGCATTGATAAATTTAGCACCGACTGTTTAGATTTATTTACCCAAATGGTGTGACAGTAAGATAGTACTATATAGTACTTTGTGGGATTATGTATGTATTCCCGGGCTTTTCGTGTTTCTCCTTGGTGGGGATGTGATTATTTACTATAAGAGGTTAAGCAAACATGCAGCACAATGGTTGGTTGTTAACAATAAACCACAAATCCTCAAATGTAATGCAAAGGACAGTATTTTTCTGCGGTTCGACGTTGAGAGATTTAAACATTTTTTTTAAACATGAATTTTGTTTTAACATTTATTAATCAAGTAAAATAAACCATTTTACATTTATTTATTTTTGAACAAAACGTGCTTATTCGCTTCATTGTCCTTTTTGTAAAGAGCGCCGCGGCGAGGCGTACGTTGTGAGATGCGACGCGCCGCGACGTGAGTGCAGTCTAATTGGAATACATTTGAGTATGCGTGAGCAATTTGTCATAAACTCAACATCGTGGGTAAATATACAAACATTCGTGATTTCATTTAAAAGGGTTAAAACAACACTGGCGTACGTGTGTAAAATATTGGGGTATGGGGAAAGTTAATTGGAAATGAGAATCATTGCAATATGCAATTTTTTATGGAAAAATATGCAAATTTCTTTGGACTGCAATGCTTTTTTATGATTTTGCAATATTTATGTAAATTCACAAAGTTGAATACGACCCATGGTATTTTTGTTACTCTCATTTAGATGCGCATTCCCGTGGAAATTATTTTTTGTTTAAAAAAAAATTTTAAATACGATATTTGCATTAACATTTAATTCTTTAGAATATGGTGATGCATTTTACAAATCTATCTATTACATATGATATAGTAAAAATTCGATTAATAATTAAAATTTTGATCTGAAATTCGAGAACCGAATGATTAGGTTTTTTCTAATGAAAGTCGATTTACATAATCTTTACCTGTTTGCAGATTTGCAAAATTAATCTCAATTCATAACAATTGAATCAATAATGAACAAAACATGGACCCATTTTCAATTTAAATAAAACATATTTCATGAGTAATATACATGTGGTTCTTTATTACAGTAATTGTTCAAAGATATAGTTTTTTAAATGGATGAATGAATGTTTCTACCCCGACTCTTACACTAGAGTATTTAAAATTAGTAATATATTTTTACATCCGTCTGTTATGAGTCAATATGATCATAAATTATGGTTTTATTGGTTTGCACATAAAACCCATATAAGCGAATTTACTTGTTGATTGCACATAAAAGAAATATACTCATTATGTAATAGGAATGTTACGCAAAAGGCGATAACACAAGGGTAAACTGATTTTGAGAACCACAAACAAACAAACAAATTCGATTAAAAATCTACCCCTATTGTATGCCTATGCACATTGAGACGAATTCCCGCGCTACACTGAACATTGGACAATCCATTCACATTTATTTATGCCAAACAATTGTTTATTATCTGTGGATGAGGATTGGTTTTATAACTTCTCGATGGAGGGTTACCTTTTCTATCATTTCCGTGTTTACGCGCCACCCGCCTTTTCAATGTCACCGCACGAATTCTAGATCGGGCTCCATAAAAATAAAAACAAAAACAGTCGAACAACCCTCCTTCTACGAATTTAAAAGCTTGACTGGGCTTCAGTGAGTTTGATTGACTTAGCACATTGTCTCTTCCCAATATATTTTTCCTTCATCGTCCATTTCATCACCTTTTGGCTTTATTTAATTTCCTGGTAGGCAAGTTGTACACAGTATTTTTCGACTAGGTGGTATGGTGCCTGATTCACAAAAAAAGTGCTTTTAGAATGAAAGACTCAGTAGAAAAACACGCAAGGCTCAGTGTTTAACATCCGAGAAAATGGATTTAGAATTTTACGAGGGTTGTTGATTGTATTTAAAAGAACCCGTTTTACAGTTACAGCATTGAGTTTCCGTGTATTTATGTAGGACAACTTAAACCAGCGCATTTGTGCTTCTGAAATGGCTGTGAACCGTTTACTACAGAAAATAAATGAATAACACAAAAACCACTTGTGCCATACACTTTTTATGGGCTTAAATGCACACAAATCCAAATGTCCGGCGAATAGTGCCGGCGGAAAATTTTATTCCACACCATCAATTGCTGATTTCTGTTTTCATGACGCTGCTATTTTCCACGGAACAGAGTACATTTATGTGTACGAGTGGAGGCAATGCTACGGCGTTCTAACGAAAATAGAACTCGTGTGTACCTTTATGGATGTCTGCACAAAAACGGTTGCGAAAAAGTGTTTCACTGTACCTCAAATGGTTTGAACTTGAAAATAAACATCACCAAATCAATTAGGTTTTATTTGTTTTCAATCGGTATGATAAGTTGAGCTTCAACCCTCAATAGATGAAAATTTTCAGAAACCACATATTTTAAACACCATCCGCACTGAGATCAGACCAGTTCATCGCATCGTGCTGGTTGAGAATCCATTAAGGAAGACAACACAAAGACGTGTAAACAGTCATCATTCGTGTGAACGTTGAGCACACACACGCGAACCAGCAATACAAAATGTTCTTGCGCTAACCAAATTTGACGCAAGACAAAGGTGCAAAAAAGGCGACCTTCCAGTGTACGAATACATATTAACAGATGAGTTGCCTATAGTCAAGGCGATAGCTGGTCAAAAGAGATGTTCACATCTAATTGAATTTCGCCCTGAGCACTGTTTGGGTTCAGTGCTTTCTTTGAGTCCTCTTTCAAAAGGTGACAAATGGGGAAGGCATGGAGGCGTGGGCGGTGGCAATGTACGGCAAAAAAACAACAATTTTGAGTAAGGGCACAATCGCCCAACAAAAGCTTTTCGGTCTAAAAGTCCCTACTCACTGTGACTCGTTCGATGCTCAATTCCATTAACTGTGCGTAAAACTATATATATTATGTATGAAGGAAGCGGGCAGGCGGCAAATGTGCCGAAAGTGGGCTGCAAATAATGAGGTAGCCGTACCGCCTGAATGTGCCAGCAGGTAGACAAAGTCCAATACAATCTAATTGAAAGGAACTCGAAAGTGATTTCTCTTCTGCTCGGCATTTCGTTGTTTGCGTCCAGGTTGTGATCATTAGAATGAGCTTTTTTAATTGAGCATCAAAAGATTCGTGTTACAACAAATTCAAGTTAATTACTTAATTATCATCCGGCAAATGAAATTGAAGGACGCGATTGTGTTCATAGCATTTCAACCGTGTATTGCCCGAAGTTATATCACGTTGGCATCATCAACATGAAGCCGTTCTCCATTTTCACCGGCATCGAATTATTATTACCTTTGAGTGTATTCACACAGTCATTAATTTTGGAGGAAATGTCGCTATGTTGTTTCAATTAAAATAATTCCACCCACGCTTTAGCTGGGTGAATGTCGACTGTTGATTCCTTGACAACAATCGCACTTCCCTTTCAATTCTTTACAACGACATTGTATCTGATGTTTGCGGAAATAAATGAAATAGAATCATTGAACCGATGTTACTTGAGACGACACGGTGCGACTCGATGGGGTGCTTAAATGATAGACAAATCAAGGGATGATAACAGAAAAGCTCGCAGACTACCAGAATTTGCATGAATATTAACATTTTCTATTCAATTCCAGCAACAAAATTATTAAGCTTGACTTTGTTGTGATCACAACCAGTGATTGTGTTCTTCTTTCAGTTGTCACCGTGAAACGATGAGCCTTCGCCTCATCCTCAGCTCCCAACTGACTGTTGTCGTGTAAACTGTCTTGTTGTTTTTGATTAAATGAAAAGCTATTATTTATTCTGAATTTGTGCCACTCACTTCGTTTGAAATTTATAATAATTAGGATTTATATTTGGCGGTGTTTGGGATCATCAACTATGACTTATGCCCTTAATGTAATTAGGCGTGATTAATCGTAGAAGATAATTTTCCAAGGACGAGGTGCAGCCGCGGCGGGCGTGGCGTCATAACGTCGCCAAGAGATTCCTTATTGTAAATAAATATATTCATGAATGTACCAAATGTTTGCATAGTTGGTGCTATAAATTTTCTTTAATATAATTAAGAAGATGTATTCTCGATAAATCGCAATGAGACTCTACAGCCACAACCACAATATTAATATATGTATTATCTACGCGAACATAGTGGCGACAGGCTCCGTAGCCGTAAATTACAGCAGCTACCCACATCAACATCATCCGTGGCTCTTGTATACTAACCGCAATTTCCACAAAATATCCCGATAACTTTAGCCATCCATTGTCAGATGGCTTCTTCTTCTTCCCTTTGTGGCGTTTCAAGTTCTGATACTGTTCTGCTTCAAAAATTACCTCCGAACAGATGCAAAGCCACTATATTCAGATGAATGTATGTTAATTGAATATCGAGCCCTTTGATAATCTGCATAGCATAACATAAAAATTCCTACCTCAACATAAAATGTGAAAGCCACTGACCGTTTAAACTTTCGGACGACGAGGCCAATTTCTGTTAGCTAAATTGAGCTTTTTACGAAAATTGCTCCCCACATTTTGCTGCCGGCTTCGATTTGGGAGCATGGGAATTGAAAGAATGGAAGAAGCTTAGAATTATGCGTGCTTTTTCTGTCTCTCGTGTGTTGTTTTGTTAAATTCGTCGATAGTTGTTGGATCGATGCGAAAGGGTCGAAGCAATGCGATAAGCTAACTTTTCAAAGTTCGTTACTTGGATGGGTTATTTCGTTGGCGATGTGTTTGTCTGCCAATTGAGTACAGTTATATGGTGAAAAAGGTGATGTCGTTAAACCAATTTTCATCATTTATTGGATGTAGACCTTTTAGTTTGGATTTTATATCCGCATGGTGACTACGCATTCCGTAAATTGGATTTTCAAAATTAATTGCAAACTCTTGACACCTTGTTTTGACTATTTATTAGGTGAACCTCCCTCTAGAACCGAATTAAGAAACTGTTACACTTAATTTATTTCAAATGAATATACGAGTTTTGGAAAGATTAGTTAGTTTTTAGAAATGCAAAATTTGACTGAAAGAAAAGCAAGTACGAAATGAATAAAATTGAGATGGTTATCTTTAAACTAGAGTCAAGAGACATCTTAAAACAGAAGAAATTGATGAAACTGCCACGAAGAGGATTGTATTTTAATTGCAGTCTCGAGAGCCACTTGCCCCAAATAAAAACATTCAAATGTTATTGCACTCCGAAACGGATTTTACCACTCCATTCAAACTCCATACAACATCTAAATTTGTTAAATAGCTATTTCTATGACGAATAATCCCTTACAACCGCCTTAATGTATTCCATTTAATTTACACTAAAGAAAATGCTAATCAAAATAACCAAATGAAAAGCGAATTCTTTTGAGTCGTCGCAACGCACGTCTAGAGTGAAAATTTATTGATCAAAAGGCATTGAAACGATGACGCAAAGCGACCTTTTTGTGCATATAGAATTTAAGTGCATGATGTGGATGCAGAATAACTGCAACCATTTTTGGTCATTTATGGTGCTTCGTTTTCTTTAGCGAACATTAAACTTTGCAAAGCTAATTAATGATCAACCATGCAGACTGAAGAAAGAAATTGCAAAAAATGCTTTGAATTGTTTCTGTTGAAAATGTATGAAATTGTTGAACACGCAAATACACACACAAAACACAAATCCAAACAAAAGCTTTACGAGAGCAGAAAGCGGAAAGCAATATTTATGTTCATTCAACGCCTCAAAAACGACTTTTCTCCTTTATCTTGAAAATACATACCATCTTTGAGTTATAAGCCTATATACGATATTTGGTCTTTAGAAGGTTCGGCCCGGTTACTTGTTCGAACACTACATACATGTGAGTATATATAGTTATTTACGCACATGCAAGGATCTTTATGTTTATTCAGTGGCACAAAACATTTGCGGTGGAATATATGTAGTTCACATGAGTCAGATATGTGCGTATACTATTCGTGACTTGTTTAGAAATTGTGTAGTTTGGATTTGAAGTGGTCATGTGTTTCACTTCTCGGAAATTCAGACATGGAAAAGGGTCTTTAAAGTGCACACAATGTCAATCCTTAAATTCCTGAACCTAACATATTTCAATATTAATTAAAAAATCAACAACCATTAAAAGTTATTCGAGTATGTCATTTACTTTGACTTAAGAATGTTTATTTTAAAATGTAAATGTATGGAAATGGGTTTACTTTCCCATTCATTTTCATAAAAACACACTAAATGATGATATACAACTCATTTTGCCCTGGAATACGGTTTGCTGTAAAATGTTTGGTAGTATCTTTTAGACGCGCACTCCTAAATCTTCTGATTAAATTTCGTTTCGCAATTTGCTGCATAATATACACATTATTATTGTGAATGGGCTTAATATTGTGGCCATAATATCTAAGAAGTATACTTTACGGCCGTCAGTCTCAAATTTATCACCAATTTTTGGACCAAATTATTTTTGCTGAGGTGTCCGATCTGCACAAGGCGAAAGTCATGTCCTTCAGCTGGCCAGATTATGAATAGTAAGTCGAATTCAGGGTGCAGCTTTAAGGATTTAAGCGAGCTTTCAGTAAATATAAAAAATCCAGGATTATTATAATTTTTATCAATTTTTTTTTTTTTTTTGATTAATTAAACTTTTGCTACTGTAGTGCAAATAATGTCTGCTTATAAAGATGCAAAATATTGTATATAACTAACATATGTATATTAATATTCTTGAACTTGGATTTTCAGCAACTTGTTGTAGGAAGTTATAAGAAAACTTAATTTAATTAAAATGGCGTTCGCTCCTATACACTAAAATTTATTATCCGGAGATTTGTAATTTTGATAGTTCCTATATTGTCTTGAGCAGTAAGATTATCACAACTTTTTGGCTTGCAATACAAATTGCTTTGTTCATAATAATCTTTGTGCTAATTTGTGCCAAATTGTGTCTATTTACCTTGTATTCTATAACATTTTATGAAAACATTTAATTGTTTACATTTTTCTTAATTCATCGTTTTACCTGAAATGGTTTCAGTAAAGATAAGAACGTTGTTAACACGGTATTAATTTGTTTCAGTATATCTAATAAAAAACAACCAGAAAATATAGAACGAATTGCACATAGTCAGCAGCCCCCAAACTCGCACACCAAATTATCCCTCCATCCAAAAAATATATTTTCAACACCAATTGAACACAAAATGACGAATTTTCATTGCATGCTGTAAATTTTTTTACGACCACCGCCACCTTATCTTGTAAGTAAACATCGTTGACTGAGCTCAGCAATAATTCCTGCGTGTATTTCGCCGTTGCGCACATTGTTTAATTTGCGGTAATTACATCCCTTCGTTTTATTTCCTGCGGGCCAGCCGTAAATTAAGCAATCATCGTTTTTATTATTTATGTTGGTAGAGAAATTTTAAAAATTTACGTCTGCAATATCAGAGACACAGAGATTCGAGCATTTTTACGACATTGACTTTGTTTAAGCAATGACTTCTTCCAAACACCTGTATAAGAAATCAAGATTTACATCAGTTATTTTGTGTTTTTAAAGTTTAGTCTCATAAATATATTATTCTTATTTTGCATATTGCTAAAAGCCGAATGTTTTTGACAATTTAAATAGATTTTTAATTCTATTATATTATTGTATGTTACTCAAAACGTAAATAATTCTGAAAATCAAGTATCATACAACAGCATGAGAGCCTTAATAAATTATAAAATGTATGAAAATATTTTCAAACAAAGAAAAATCATGTCTGTTCGTTCACTTATGTAATGTAAATTCATATCATAAAACATATTTCGTACTCATCTATTTATGTGAAGTCAAAAAAACATTTATTCCCCATCCAATAAAGATTTTTTATTTGCTGCAACGTATTTAAAATTTAAAGAATCATTTCTTGAGATTCGCCGGGAAAATGTTTATTCTTTAAATTTATTAAATTTAATGGAAAGCATAATTTGAAAATATTAAAAAGCTTATGAGCACTAATGGCACAAGGGTTAACGATGGGGTGGTGTGGGAATTGAAAAAGTAATTAGCAAAGAAAAACGCAGAGCATTTTCTGTATGTATCCTGCACGATGCCGGGACGAATAGTAATTTGAAACAGACGCCGCACCAGTTCAATATCGTAACAATCAAATCCCCATAGGCCGCCGAACAGATGGAATTGCAAATATTACACGCCAAGGCCGGCGCGGCGCGGTGCGACGCGAATGAAAAATGTGTGTGAGTTGGTTCGACAACTCGAGCGTCCTTGAAACTTGATTCCATTTTAATTTCGCACGGAGAACATTTCGTTGTCGCTGCCTTTGTTGATACCGATCGAAAATTTAACTTTACCGGCACAAAATCGACCCCTCGTCCTATTTTAACGTTTTTTTGTTGTTGTTGCAAAAGCTCAACTCGTACACATTTCGCCAACAAGCACGCTGTCGCCACTCGCCAGTGTGTTGGTCCGCTTTCCATGAATTCCTTTTAAGCACACGTGCGTTCTCACACAAACGTTATTTTCGTGTAAAAGATTGGACATTAACTCGCCCCCCAGAAAAACAATTTGTGATGTACTTCTAATTAAACAATCCATAAAAGACTTTGCATCATAGCGATGCGAGATGGTATTGTTGCTGGTCGGTGGCCTTATTCATTCAAACTTGGGTTGTAAATTTTCACCAAATTCCTTATTCTTATCAGCACATTCAATCGTGTGCATATTTTCTATTACCCGTTTGCGCTTCCTCCAACCCGCCCCACGCTGAGAACCTCAAGAGCTCAATCTGTGTGTGTGTGTGTGTGTGTACTGAATGAATGTGCTCACATTTACGAATTTCTTGCAAGCATCCCAAAGCTTCAATATCGTCTAATACAAAAGCTGTATACATATGTAGACGACGAACTCAAACCCTTTGTGTGAAAGTCATCGCAGCGAAGCGGTCCTCACCCCTTTCCCTTGGTGTTTGATCTACATTTTCCTATATTTACTGGGCCAGCATAATGCTAGTGATTTGGATCACATCCAACGAATTCGGGTATACAGGGAGCCGCATTCGCTCTGATGTGAATTTCCTTATCACCTGGGTGTTGGCAAAATATTTTTAGACGTATGGTATACTGAAGGGAATTTATACACATTTGCATACATCAAACAAGCAATTACCATGTAAATACACACAAACAAGTAGGCATTTAGGATTAGGGAAATGTTTTTTGGGAGCAAAAAGAAACATCTCAGCAAATAAACTTTTTCCCCCGTTTGTATGAGTACCAGTTACCACAATGGATTGAATAACATATATTATAATACGCAGCCATGCAGATTTGTGGTAAAAAATATTAGGCTGTGGCAAAATGGCGGCAGAAAGCTTTTGCATGTGTAATAAGTGTATTAGCGGAACTGCCTTGCCCAATAGAACACATTTCGCCAAAATAATTTTATGTAAAATAGGAAAATAAAGATAGCTGTGCTGGAATGAAATGAACAAACATTTTATGTTGGATATTCACCTCAATGCGAGTCGGACCGGGACTATGGGAGTAAAGATGGAAGGGAGGGATTCAGATGGGGAAGCACAAGTTTTTCAATGTTGCGACGACAAGGCGCAACCCTCTTCTTCGTTCTCGTACTGACGTAAACCGTAAAGTGATTTTGCTCATCCAATCTATGTTTGTATATTCTAAATGTTGGGATTCGATTTGAGATGGTGCCAAAGTAAGAAGAGGAAACTGACGAAAGAAATTAGATTTTCACATTTTCCACATGTCGATTTCCCTTTTTGCGTATTTTATATGTTCACCTTTCTTAACCCCGACGCTCAACTCAATCTTCACACACGTTCGCACGTATCTATCATCATATGTTTTTGCACCATACTTTTGCCATAAACGCAGTGTTTCCGTGGAGGTAGCTTTTACACATTTGGGAATTCCACAGAAATTTGCACATTCAAATGCCAAATGCAATTAACACAGCTTTTGTGCGAAATCACACAGTCTTTTAGGTGACGACAATATCGGAAAAGCTCCCGGAAGAGCTGACGCCATAAACATACACACACGTTCTTGTGTGACGTGTAATAATGATGAAGTTGTTTATTTTGTGGTTAATGACATCGTAATTAATTGAAGTTTTCGTCGTGAAACTACAAAGAGATTAATTGTTTGATTTGATGCATGAAAGATTGTAAAATGATTACCCATGTTCTGCGTGTGTGGTTAGCTAAGGGCTCGAGCCGGTAATTTGTTGAGTGAGATTGTCGATGCGTGAGCTTTTTGTTTGCTGAAAATCATTCATTGGAGCTGTTAATTTTGGTGGCGCCAAATTGCAAACATTTTGTTTACAGATTATTTTGTGAGTTGATTCATAGTTTGTACTACTATTTGAGTGAGTACTGCTAAGAGTACACGGTATGGCAAAACGCCATACGTTTGCCACTCTCAG
>JANSTS010009020.1:0-10788 GCA_026546915.1 Sylvicola fuscatus | reverse complement strand
ACAATTAGCAACCATGTCGCTGGTACAACAACAACAACAACAACAACAACAACAATACAACATGAAAAAACAGCGACAGCAGAATCATCGCCCCCATGGCATCAACAGCAACAACCATCAAACGGATGGAACTTCAGCGGCATTTATTGGCTGTTCTTCAAACCAATTTCATTGATCGAAAGTCAATGCATTCATTTAGATAGCACTTCAGTCATAAATTTAGCTAATTGCTTAAATACTAGTTCAAGTTGTAACAATAATAGCGATCGATGTTGCTGCACCCCAAGCGACTGCCATTCAATATGTATTAGAAATGATACATTCACCTCCTCCTACTCCAACGATAATTCCTACGCGTGCATCAACTGCAGTCATATGGAAGCTGCAGATGCTGCCACTGCCCACCGCAACAGCAGCACCAACCGTGATGATGAACTAACGCGAAACTCAAATATTTATTGCCATGTGAATACAGCTGGGGGTCGTATCTTTGCTATATGTAATAATATATCAAAAAGTCAACGGTGTTTCCATTTCAATTGTGATAGTTTATTACTAAGTTGCAACAAAACGAAATCGGTAGTCCAATGTAGGGAATTATTTAACGGAATTGAGAATGGCGCAAAACTATTCACCACCCAACTGTGTAAAGGGTGCCATCGCCAGATGTCCGCCATATGGCAACGACTGTGCCGGCAATTCGAATCTCTATCACCGCCGCCGGCACCACCATTATCATCGCCACCCCGTTTAACATGTATGAGCACTGTAAATAGTAGTGGGAGTGTATATTTGCCCTTAAAATGCCCCAGCTATGCGAAAAGCGGAGTATTGCAGCGTACCATCCGACAGGAAACAGCCGCACCATTACCGGATAATGATGCTGACAGAACTGAGGCTGAGTCCGTGCAATCGTCAACATGCAGCAATGCAGTTTTCCAAACGCATCAGCTGAAAGACTCAAATAGCTGTGCACACAGAAACGGTAGAAAACCATCGTTCGTGAACGACCACCACCGTCATGGGCACCGCAATCGACCGACCCCATTCAACCCCCACAGTTTTTTGTTACTGCTGATTGCAATAGTTGTGGCATGTTTTCCGTTGGTGGCCACCTCTTCGACACACAATATCAAGTACAGCACGAACATTGTAAAGACCAAGTATGGACCGTTGCGTGGAATTGTCGTGCGCTCCAATCCGACTGTGGAGGCGTTTCTCGGCGTCCCGTATGCATCACCACCTGTTGGGAGTTTGAGGTGAGTTGCCCCACAAAATCAATTTAATCAAATGACGCAACATTCTCATAGATAGCACATTGTCAGACGGGTCTGAATCTTTTCGCGCGCCCCAACATATTGCGTGATTTTTTCTTTTCTTCTCGGCTCCATTTTCTTATGGGAAAAGTTGTAAAATTGCTTTCTCGCAGTGAAATTACAGAGCATTATATCTATCAACATTTATTTCAGATACATGCCACCTGTGACACCGTCGACGTGGCGCAATACACGACCTGCCGATCGTTTTTCACCAGTTTGTCCCCAGGCGCCGCCAATTCTGCCTGATGGACCTGAGGCACTGCTCGAACTGCCGCGTGGGAGGCTCGCTCAACTGCGAAGGCTCCTACCACTCTTGGCTAATCAATCTGAGGATTGTCTGTACTTGAATTTGTATGCACCCAGGGACGGTAAGATTTTTTTTTTTGATAAATGAATATGTAAGCTTTCAGCTCCTAAAAGCTTTTCAATTGTCTGACGGGTGAATTATTCCAAATATGGAAAGCACCAGGGTTTTCAAACGGAAAAATTACGATTTAATGAGGGGACAATGCATTTTTAACACACAATATTTCGCTTCATTGCGTTAAGTACGTTTTAGTGCTTTTTGGATTTGCTTACATCGTTTCACAACAAAGGGTAGAATTAAACTTCTACATGTGTAGGGGTTGTTGCACACATGAAGCGTTAGAGAATTTAATGTACCATATTACTTTATCTTTTTATGTTTATAAAAACTTATGAGTATATTCCCTCAGAGTCTTTGATACAACTAAAGATTGTAGATTTTCTGTTCCCCAGAGTTTTCACGGGTGAATTAAGGGGAACGTATAATTAAAAATTGTATAACAGAGTTTATAATGTGATTAAAGATTTTACACAGGTTTAACGTCGGTGAGTGAATTAAATATGTCATCAAAACTTCAATTTTAATTAATGTTATTTATTTCGAAATGAAAAATGGTTTAATATGTCTGTATGAGATATTACGAGTGATTTGTGAATATTATTCCTCAAGGACACGTGAGGTTGAGCTGGTTCATTACCGTGTTGACATCAATTCCGTAGTGCATTGCAGTGTATAATTGATCAACTGCAAGCACTGCGGGAGTGAAGTTAATGCGCGATTAAGTGCCCACGCATCTGAAGGAGCACCACCAAAGATGGGAACATCCGTGCCAGCGGTTCGTTCAACATGCATGACGACCAATGGTGTTCTGTAGCGACTTCTCAACTTAATGTGCCGTCTAATTTCTAGCTTCCTCCAGCTTTACGACTTTTTTTGCTCATATCATTTTCTATGATATTTTTCACATCCTACGCAAAAGTTTTAAAATACTTTCTTGTATATTTCTTTGCAAAGCGCTAGTTTCACTTCCTTTTATTCAAAATGTACACCGTCTGGGTGGGCAAACTTTTCAAAGCATTAAGAAGCTACACAAATACTTATATACGTTTATACTCTTGAGATGTATTTAGGGCCATTAACCACATCGCATTTCGCTCCTTCCGTCTTGTACATCTTCAGCAAATAGATTTATAAGGGTGGAAGCGTATAAAAAGTGTGTATAAAATATGAATTTATGTTTAACAATATTTCGCAGCAGTTTTCTTCGTTTTTGTTCAACTGAAAACAAAATCGTTGTGTTGTTTCAGTTGATGTAAAAAGTGTGCAGACTTATTTTTTATTTGCTGATCGGTGCGCGTTTTTTCATTGCGGTGATTTTGTGTTTTTTTTATCAAAATTTTGTCACATTTGTGCTTTTAAGAGAAAGCGCTGTGTTTACAGGAGTTGCTCGATTGATTTATTTCACAGATATAATATTGAAGTGACTGCTGGGACTCAAAAGGAAGCGAGTTTTTGTTGAATAATCAAATATCATTGAATCAAATTTTTATAACCACCCCATCAAAGTCGGTTACATTTAAAACGACATTTGTTTCCAATTATACTGAAACATTTTCATTAAAATTCAATTTTGCTTTAGAACATTACAAAATAAACAATTGCTTAAATATTACAAAAGTTTAAACGCAGAATGTATTTCCCACGATGTAGGCACTTACCTATGTCAAGATGAAACAATCAGAAGCCATTATAAAAAATTAAATTAAGTTTATCCGGTCTCTTTAAGTATTCATGGTATTACAGATTTTTCGCATTAAGGCATTATAATCATAATTTTCTCAAGTTTTCCCACTTCAATTCTATTTCAAGACATTCAGAAAACTTTTAACGAAATGCGCGCCCTTCTGTCGCATAATCAGCACACTAAATCTGCAATTGTCATAACTGCAGCGTGCAGAACATGCAGCGAAAACCTACACTCAAGCACGTAGCGCGTGCATCCGTGAAGCAGCTTTTGAGCTTTGCATACAACTCTGTACAGTTAATGCGCTAACCCGACTGAATTCATTATACACATGCAAGTTCAACTTGTCACCCCGAATGGCATCAATATGCAGAAGCTGTGCTAGCCCTTTTTGCTGTACTGCGAGTGTGTCAAGTTAGTTAGTTGTTTTTCCTCAATCATGGCTTCACATAGAACAGCATATCCCATTCAAGAGGCTTCGCTTCATTTTGATTTCATTTCCCGCACATCCGAAATGCGGATGCCGTCGAAGGCGGTGATGATTAAATGAAACCGTTGGCATATTTTATCGGAGAAGCAATAAAATCAAGTTTATTGGTTGGAAGCACCACAAAATATCCACTTTGGTTGAGTACATTTTCTGTTGAGATTTAGTTGCGTGTCACTGTAGTGTTTGTGCGGCTGTAACAAAAAGTATCGTAAAATAATTCCATAGAATGGTAATTGCACGCGTAACATCATGTCCATCGTCCAAAACGTACGGGTGGTCGGCATTGAAAGTTTGCCGATCAACGTCCTCCATAAGCTGTACGAAAATAAGTATAAACGCGTCAGAAGTTTATTATTTTTATGTTGAAATTACACCCACGCAGCGTCAACGGAATCGTCTTATGGGCTCGACCAGGCGTAATAAATTATGATTCGACATTACTGGCACTCGTTCTATGTCCGTAATTCAGAATGAGAGAATACCAATCCCATTTTCAGCACTTGAAGCTATACGAGCATGTGTTATCCTTGGCATCCTTTCTTGTGTGCATTCCAGGTGACTCAGATGCCGCCAAAGCGAATTCATTAGCCACCATTGTGTATGTGCACGGCGAATCGTACGAGTGGAACTCCGGAAATCCATATGACGGCTCTGTGTTGGCGGCCCATGGCAACATTATTGTAGTCACGATAAATTTTAGATTAGGCATCCTAGGTGAGTGGCACTTGTTGCAGTCCAACTAGCCCGACGTAAAGTTGATTAGAATCAATGTAATACGAAAATTGCAACATTTCTTTCAGGCTTTTTAAAAACAGGCACAAAAGGAAGTGCTCAAGGCAACTTTGGATTAATGGACTTAGTAGCGGGTCTTCATTGGTTGCGGGAAAATTTGCCAGCGTTCGGTGGCGATCCGAATCGTGTTACTCTGATGGGCCATGGTACCGGTGCAGCCTTAGCGAATATGCTAATTGTGTCGCCCGTAGCTCATGGTAACGACCGCGCTGTTCTTTTTTTTTTTCTTGCAAGACGTTATAAACTCAAACTCATTTTTTCATTAAAAATGTAGACTTGGTCACGCGTGCAATCCTATTTAGCGGCTCAGCATTGTCGCCGTGGGCAATACAAAAAGATCCTCTCTACGTGAAAAAGCGAGTGGCTGAAGGCACGAATTGTCACGGTGATCTACAAGAAGACGATTTGGCACCTTGTCTTCGTACGCGCTCCATTGCTGAGTTGCTGGCTGTTACTTTGGATGTTCCTAGGTGAGAGCACGTTTATTGATTGCTGTATAGCCATTCCCACAAAACATAAGATGTCGATAAACGATTCCCATTGGAAATTCAAGAATTGATTGAATACAAACGAATCTGTCATCTGTGATATTTCAGATTTCTCCCGGGATTCGCTCCATTTGTTGATGGTACCGTAATTACAACTCCATCAAACAGTGCGACAGGCCCATTGACGTTGCCAGCTGGTTCAGCCATCGCAAGGTGAGTCATAGCAGGCCTTACATCCAATTTCACTGTTGTTACAAATGTGTATGTAAATGATGTTTCTCTCTTTCACAAAAACAGCACCTCAGGGATTGAGTTAGCTGATTTCCCTTCTCGTGAATTACTTTTCGGTCTCACCTCTATCGAATCCTATTTGGATTTGAGTGCACAAGATTTGGAATTCGGCTTCAATGAAACACGACGCGACAGAATTCTGCGAACGTATGTCAGGAACGTGTACCACTATCATCTTAATGAAATTTATTCGGCATTAAAGGTATGTGTGCCAAATGTAAATAAAAAGGCGTGTGCGAGACCCAATTCCCACATGTTAGCACAAAGCGCATTTTGTCACTTTGAACGCTGATATGCAAATTGGTGGCATAAATTGTACTATATGTTATGTACACACGAGTTTGTGTCGGAAAAATTGAGGCAAAAACGTAATTATTTTAATTTTCCTTTCATATCCAGAATGAGTACACGGATTGGGAGCGACCGCCTCGAATTCCTCTTGGTTCCCGCGATGCATCTCTGGAACTGCTGAGCGATGGGCACACGGCTGCACCATTAGTACGTTTAGGTTATTTGCATAGTTTGCGAGGCGGACGATCATATTTTTTACACTTTAGACATCAGTCTGGCGAACGTGATTTCCCACAGGTAGAATAAAACTCAGTTAGAAACAGTTGCAGTAGCGCTGGCGGAAGTCATGTACTTTAAAATCTTTTTTATTTCAGCGGGGTGGTACCGTTCGTGGTGAAGATGTGCCTTTTTGTCTGGGACTTCCAATATCTCCACTCTTTCCATATAACTATACAAAACAAGACATAAAAATAAGTAGAATATTGGTACGATACTTATCCAATTTCGCACAGACTGGGTAATTATGGGACTTTATTGAAAATTGAACTTGAATGAATAACAGTAGTGAATATTTCAAAAAAACAGAAACCCGAATGACATACCGTCATCTTCATCATCACCAACTGACATATCTCATTCGCTAACGAATCACAACAATGAACCTGTAAACAACCATCCATCGATTGCCAACGAATCGCTATCATCGAAAAAGAAACGAAACACCAACGGAAGAAGTAGTCGCGCCAGTCGACGAAGCAATCTGAACGAGAGTAGCGACAGTGAGGAGGAGGAGGAGGCGGATGACGAGGATGAAAGTGGTAACGCCGATGCAGAGGCCAGCAAAGAGATGCATTCAAGCGAACAGGAGACTGACAAAAAGGACCGTCTAGACGGCATAAACGTTGCACATGTGCCGTTTTGGGACACATACGATGCAATCAATCAACTATACATAGAACTAGGTTTGTACGCTTCCAGGCACAGCCACATTCTGCCGTAATTACATTCATTATTGATTATTGTTATATATTAAAAGGAAACAAGGTAGAAATTCGCAATCATTATCGCGGCCACAAGCTGTCAATGTGGCTGAGTTTAATACCTCAACTGCATTCACCGGGTGAAATAGCTGAGCTCAACATGCGGCATCATCATTTTCTGGAAGAAAGCGCTCAGTTTTATGACGGTAAGATAAGCCACAACATTTCAAGATATTGACGAAGCACCTGTCAATAACAATTACTGCAGCTGACAGTAACAACCCTTACTATCACTCTATTTTGCAGGAATCGTACGACCGCAAACGATGCAACGCCCCACATTCCCCCGGGTGGTATTGACCGCAACCACCACAAGTACGCCGAAAATTGAAATGCCACCCATTGTGGTCACAGCATCAACATCCACTGGTAAGTGATTATATGATTAACCGACATTGATAACAGACCCATGCCTAACTATGCTAAACACGTAAAAATACACACATCCTTTGTGCCCAGAATGTCCACCGAATTCAACGATAGTGCCAACTATCGCCGCCACACGACCACAACAAAACCAAGCGGCGACCTCCATAGACTTGAATACTATCCAGAACAATAACAATTTATTGCGTCGACTGGCCACTAGTCAGTACCAAAGCTACACGACTGCCCTGACAGTGACAATAGCTGTCGGTTGTTTTCTCTTGTTGCTGAACGTGCTGATATTTGCCGGCATTTACTATCAGCGGGAGAAGCGTGCAAATGACGCTAAGAAAAAGGAAGAGCTCACGGAGGCGGAAAATCGTTGCACCTCGCCATTGGCGGAGAAATGCGGCAAAGCCAGCCGCAAGTCCAGTCTGCAGAGCGTGTCCGGCTTTAATCCCGGCGGCAGTTTCGGTGAGTACAGTTGCTACGACGAAAAAATGCAGTGCAAAGAGAAGCATGCACTGGCCGACATTTGCAGCGTCGAATTGCCTCTGCAGGAGTTCAAGTGCTCACCGGCGTCCGGGTCGAACACCAACAGCCTGCGACGAACGCACAACACCGGCGCCGAAGGCTGCAAACACAATTTACTAAGTGCATCCCACAGTAATCTAATAATTTACCCGCCGTCGTACTTGTCAGCGCATGTGCCTATGTCCGATCAGGGCGCCTCCTCATCCAACGGCCTGGTAACATATCATCAGTTCCATATGGCGGCCGAGCAGTGTAACCAGGCGACCCAGTCGGAAGCGCCCACTGTACAGGATGTGGGCACTGTGGTGACGGAGAAGGACGTCGACAACGACGACAGTCCCGAGAGTCCGGAAATCCCGGAGCCACCTCCACCGCCGCGCTCAACCGTTCCTTATCAGGGATCGGGCATTCTGCGGCAGCAGGGTGGGCCGGCGACACCGGCTGCCGCCAAGAAGCGTGTTCAAATACAGGAGATAAATGTATGACACAGCTGGAATAATGTAAATAGCTAGTCCTTTTGGTTTCGCAGGCGAGCAGCTGCTGTAACGGCGGCTAGAGCGTTACCATTCAAACTTATTTATGTGTGAAGCTACCATGTTCTTCATTTTAAAGTAATTAATAATGCAAACAAACACTAATTGTGTGTGACTGTGTACATAAATGTTTTTCAAATTATGCGTGTGCGAAGTGCGTATATGGTACATGTAAATAAATATATGGGAATGCCTGTGGATATAAATATATTTGGTGTGATGTGTGCTTGGGTTGATTCAATTAATAAACAGTCAAATGCACGAAGGGGGTGGTTTGGATGCTGAGTTCCATCGCAACGCTGCGTTAAAGTTGTTCGGCAAACAGCTGAGACCGACATATAAAAGCTTACTACAACGCGACGTTAAGATGAGCCGCGTTCAATGCAACCGCCAAGAATTTGTAACGTATGTAGATTAACATGAATTGTTGGCCAAGTGTTTGCGGTATAATTTCACCAACTAAATATAGTTTTTTAAATTACCAAATATTATTACATGAGTGAAAGAGTATATTTATTGAGAAAAATAATTGTTTTTGTTTTAAAAAACATTTAATATACAGTATAAGTAATTTATATAGTCTTTTTTAGATGCAGATGAGAATTGATCTTCATGAATCACTTTATTGATTATTTTTTAAAAATAAACAACTCTCAGATTATGAATAAAACACAACAGATTTATATATATATTAAATAAATTGAAATAAAAAAGTCCACAGTGTGGGAAAGGGCGGGAAATGTAGACTCAAAACGTTAATATCAAGAAGAAATTGATAATAATTGAAATATAAACTGCATACATAATAAGAAAAAAATGATGAAAATTGAAAATTTGTATTGTTGTTCATATTACTACTGAAGAATAATTATCAAAATAAAACTAATTAAAAAAAATCCAAAATGTTTTTCTTAATTAAAAAGAGGTTCAAGTAGAGATATACATTTTACCAATTTTTTTCTTTCAATCTAAACGAATGTATAGTAAGTATTGTTTTTTTTTTCAAAAAAATTGTCTAGCAAAAATCCGTCCTTCCGTCCGTTAACGACTTCATGTTGACCTGCTGCGAATTCTAGTTTCTGCTCGCCTGTTACTTTTGTATGAAAATTTTGAGAAATTCTACCAGGCGAACAGAAACAGCAGCAAGTTGATTCAGAAATTAGAAGATGCAGTTTCCCGAGCCAAAAATACGGGATGTATCATATTAATTTTAATATAATATAATATAATATAATATTTAATATTTAAAAAATGCATAGATTCGCCACAGTGATGCAGTTTCCCGAGAAAAAAATCCGGTCGGATTTTATTCATTTTTGCCATTTAAACAGGTTTTGTGAAGAAAATGAATGGAAAGTGCACCTAAATGAATTTTTGATCGAAAACAATCAAGACTGCATCAAAAAGACCAACATAAAATTTTCATCAATTTTTTTTTAATTTCACAAGAATAAGCCACAAAAATTGAGATAGAGGCTTGAAATTTCACATAGCTGCTGTGAATGCATGTGCATACATTTCTGCAACATTAGACTATTTTGAAAATGCATAGATTCGCAAAAAAAATTGGTATTTGATTTAAAATCATTATAACTCATCTCTCTAGGTCAAGTTATTGTAACTAGTTTTTTTTTGCATTATCTTGAAAACAGCTACATAGTTTTTCTTAATTTTTACTTACGTTAAACAAATTTCATTTATGAGTCGTTTGACATATTTATGTATGTCACATGTTTCAAATATCAGCCATTCGCGATGGTAAAAAATATTTAATTTTTTCAAATTATTGACGAAAAACTTGCTTATACATATATTTAAACTATCTCAAGAATATTACGACAATCTTCTTAATTTTTATTTATGTAAAACAAAATTATTTTTCCCGTCTTTTGCAATATGTATGTATGTCACTTTTTCCAAATCTTAGCCTTTCAAATTTAATAACCTAAAAAGTACATTTTCTTTGCACAACTATAAATGGATATACGTTTATGAAATTTTGCTCCGGCTCTCCCTGCCGCGTGTTTTTTACTATTGTCAAATTCATTCGCTGTAGAGATTTATTTAAAGACAAGCCAGTTGTATTGCAACCAGTTCCATAAGGATGAAATATATTTAAAGGAACAATGCTTAGGAAATGTTCTCCCTTATTTATTAGCGTACTAACGTGATTACGTCCTGGATTATCCTAGTCAGTGCTCTGTAATTTTGCCGCATAATCTTCCCGAAAGCAGAAAGTGAGCGTGTGTTTAACGTCTGTATGATTATTATACGAGCTTTCGCAAGCTTAAAAAGAGCTGTTCGTTCCGTAGTATTAACGTGTGAGAATGAGACAACAATTTAGTGATTTCGTTAAATATTTAAAAATGTTGTGAGCGAAGTTGTACAAATAAAAATAAAAGAAAAGTTTTTGTAAAGTATTACAAACAATAACATTAGTTCAAAACAGCTCTTCAGCTCATAATGAAAAAGGCATTGCACTCGCTTCATTTTTTGCAGGCTCTACAGATTTACGACATTTTTATGACAGTAGAGTCGGTTTTTAGTTATATACGTCCCACAAAGATCGAACATTTTTTTTCAAAAAAACGAT
>JANSTS010009009.1:36717-56697 GCA_026546915.1 Sylvicola fuscatus | reverse complement strand
ATAGTTTAAGAGTCTATAGAGGACATACATACAGTTGTATTTTATATATATAGATAGATTTGCGTTGTAATGGAATATACAATTAGATGTTACGCGATTCCATCAAAGTTGAAAGCTTTTTTTGTGGGCCTAAGATTTCTATTTGAATTATTTGATAAGACTTAATTATTTATATCGAAAATCAGTAATATTTGGTAAACTTCTCACTCAAAAGCATTTCTCCACATAAATGTGTTAGTTCTCCACATAATAAATTTCTTTGTATTTCTCGTTATTATTTTAAACAAGTAAACAGTATATTCTGCATATATTTATAGTTTGCCAACTTGCATTTTGTTAGACATAAAATACAAGTTAAACTGCAAACATCAGTTTGCTTTTGTTAAAACAGATTGTAGTTTTGAAATGTTCGTTCTATGTGACATCAATGTACTTTGCTGAGATAATCATTTCAAATAAGACACATGTCCTTGAGCCTCTACAAAGTTGCTGTTCAATAACTTTGCATAATAACACCAATCTGAGCGTGCATTCACAACATCAGTGATAACAAACGTTTGTTTCGGAAATTACATAAATTTTCATATATATTTTGTGCGCTTGCAATATTCGCTATCCTTATTCGAGCACAGTAGTTTTACAGTTTAGATGTTCCAATGTTCAAATGTGTGATATGTGGCATATATTTATATTGAAAAGCTCCAGACGCTGCAGCAAATATCTACAACTTGTATTGCACTGTAAGTAGAAGCAACCACTCTACTATTCCGGAGACTGATAAATGATATGCAGCATTCTGCATGTGCACCGTACTCGTGCTTACTGCACTACATAAGACCTGCCCCCAGCGATACATGTTCATTACATGCAATGTTCGCCAATTCGCACATAAATCCTGTATATGTTTCACGAATACCATATTTTAATGCATAAGACTTGCAACTAAAAAAATACTAAAATTCACCAGCTATATGTAGAGTCAGACCTAGTAAGGGCATTTAAAAAAAAAGGACCAAGACTTTGGAAGCAGATTTATTAGACTAGAAAATACTGATGAAAATTGATGTTTATTTGCTGCGTTTTCAGTTAAAGCTTTCTGCCTGAACATTTATGTCGTCATGAATTTATGTATATAAACTACTTTCAGAATATTTAAGCAAAGAAATAAATGTTTTACATATTATTTTTGGGGCTCACATTTCTCATGGTTTTCGACAAAATTGCCCGGCAACCACGGAAGATCGTTTCATAAACAGCCCCGAATTTTGGCCACGTTTTTCTGTGCAACAAAAGACTTGCCCCTAAATCCTACAAAAAGAGAAACGTTTAAGTTTAATGTGGTCAGGGCTATTATTTTTACTTTGCACGCAGTCTACATTTGTTGTTTCTTAGCCAAAAAACATAAATTTATAGAAAAAATCGTTTTCGGCTGTAGATTTTCTATGTTATTAGAAATTATTAGTTCAAGGTCTAAATAAGGTAAGAGTTTGTGATATATTTCATGTTCGTTTGAGTTATTGGCTGAATTTAATCGACAATATGTGCCTAAATCG
This sequence comes from Sylvicola fuscatus, assembly GCA_026546915.1. Classification (NCBI taxonomy): domain Eukaryota; kingdom Metazoa; phylum Arthropoda; class Insecta; order Diptera; family Anisopodidae; genus Sylvicola; species Sylvicola fuscatus. The sequence continues at coordinate 55,144 of JANSTS010009009.1, read as the reverse complement.
TATTAATTTGTAAAAAAAACCTATAAGGAACATTAAAAAGAATATATTAAAGCTTTGGGTGGGTAAATCATAAAACTTATATTCTTGCAAGTACTTTAATGTGAGTTGGTCGCAAACGAAATCTATACGCTCTCCATCTCGTTTATATAGATTTCCTAGAATGGATTTTGTTAAAAACTTTCCCCATAAAGACGTAGGAGGCCACATACATGTGTAGTTTCGCTTCCTTATAATGGCAGTTTCGACCATTTTCCGAATTCCACAAAAATTTGATTATAGAGTTACAGTTTGTTTGATGCAAACGAAGATGCCGAGTTCTACATACGAGTAGGGTTGGGTTTTCGCTGGAATGGAAAATGCCTTTGAAATGGCAAATAACGTCTTTGGCTAAACGAATTTAAGATTTCAGTTTATTTTATAACCATCTTTGACACACATAATTTCCATAAGATTTCCAAATATTCGTTGTAGCAATTTACTTACCTCAATGAAATGTGCAAAGTAATCCAAGACTTTTTGAGGTGCCGTATTCTCGTTCATGGAAATCATTTTATTCCAGCAACTATGTCTACATGCATGAATGTGTGTGTAATTTTGTATAAAGATAAGCTTAAGGGTTCCATTAAATTACTAACTCCCTTTATATACTGAGCTTTAGATGAACGCGAAAGCTGGCAATACTTTACATGTGTAGATCGAGCTAAAATGGTTGCGGTTTGTAGTAATCAACGTTTATACCACCCTAGTTGTAAAATAACTTATAGCGGCTTCAACAATTATACTTAACCAATTTGCATATTGTCGGGAATGTAGTAAAGTTTTGCAAACTCCACTCAGCATTAAATTTATATGATTAGTTGAAGCGCTTTTTCAGTGGCCGCCACATGTATGGCATATGGATTATGCGAGTATAGACAACAATGTGTGAGAATATCGGATATGAAAGACATCATCTCGTGGATGTGTGGGCGTGCATGGGCATTGATAAAACAGCGTTTTGGGTGAGAATGTCGCCATATGGTGCGGCTGATATGTGCAAAACAGGATAAATGCAAAGAATCGCTGACACACAAAAACATCTCGTCTTACAAAGACTTTGTTGAAAATATTTATCCACGCAGACTAGTTGTTTCTTTTTTCCAGATAGATTTATCTTAAGACCGTCGCTCAACATATGTTTGTTTTTCGGAGCATTTCACTAATACCCTCCAGTCTATGTCACCAGGCTCTCGCTGGGCTTCATCAAAAGCTCAAGTATATAACGTAAAATAAAATAAAATAACCAGAATATTGAATAAGTGTCGTAAACGCGAACAATTTTCCTTAAAATGTTGTCAATTCGATAAATAAAAAACGTTGATAGTCTTTAAATGAATTGAACTAGAGATGGGCTGCTACAATAATATTAAAAGCTGCCACCCAAAAAAAGTTTAATCATTCGAACAAGACTTGTTGTAAGTTTTAGAAAACAAATGTGAGAAAATCGTTGTAGACGAGCTCCAGACAGCGTGGGGGTTGGACGTCTGGAGCCCTCGAGCTTAGTTTGAGTCCTGGATCTAGGACTCGGGAACTAATTTCAAGTTTTGGGGTTTTGGCTGGGTCTGTAGATTGGGGATGCGACTCCCTGAGTTTTAACAGCCAATAGTTAACCGTTAATCAAAATTTACAGAAACGACCATCTGTACATTGAACCAGATATCTTTACCCAATATCCATATCAATATCAAAGCGCTTGGGGCAGTCTCGGTTCCACCCAGTCTTCAACAGTTTGTTCTCGCACAATAAGAAGCTTTCGTACTTGCACAGTAAATGCGAATCTGTGGTGCATTGAATTGCTTGCAATCATTTGTCCTCTCATATCCCCTGATAAATAAACGGTGATTTGTGTATTTATTCATTTTACTGCGTGTGTTTCTTCTTGTCGACAGATCTCCCTTGTTCCTTGTCCCTTGTCCATCGATGTGCAAACATATAGCACGCACCTCAGTCTTCATTCAACATAAATCCTCACCATTTCCCCCAGACGACAACTCCCAAAAGCATTTTCCAATTTCCAAGCAATCCGATTGCATATTTGAACAGGAAGAGCCGTCGCCCAAATTGCGATCGACACTCGCACTCTCGCTCGCCCTATGCTGGCCGTCCGCCTGTTTTTGATTCCAACGGCCGTCCTCGCCGCATCTCTTCCGCCACAATGTCCATCGATTGACATGAAAGCAGTGCGCCTTGTGCTGCTATTTAATTTTCGACAATTGGTCAACCAGGGCCCCATCTTTATGTGCCACAATTCAATACATAATGGCTGTGTAAGGATGGGCAAGACGATGGGGATGTGGGGGTGGTGGTAGCATGGAACTCTGTTGATAGCATAAATCGATAATTAATCTTTCTGGCTGATTTATTTTGAAGTTGTTTATTGCAAATGTTCGACGTAGATTTGCACTTCAGGTTTTCAATGTTGTCTTGCTTTTGCGTGCTCTATTGACAACACTTTAACATTAAAATATCTTGCAAAGAATTCCTAGAAAAGAATATTATTGAGTGTTTACTGATTTTTTTTTTGTTTACAAATATGTATGAAATTTCTTAAACGATTAACTTATTTTTTTAATGCAAACAACTCGCTTTTGAACTGTAATATTTGTGTATTTATTTGATTTGGATTTATTTGCCCTAAGGACTTTTCTGTTTTGATTAATTATGAATTTTTATGATCCGTCTAAGAACCTGTCAATATCAGTATTCAATGTTCAAACATAGCAACATCGTGTAGTTCAAATATTCTAGATTAAATATGCTAACTTATGTTGTTAATTTAAATTTGATTAGGAAAACTTCTGAAACAAAACCTAAGAATCTTAGAAAAAAAAAACAAGATTCTTGATATATAGTCGGCATACGGCCACCAGTTGCATACAGCCCCAAAAGCATTCACCTAAAAATGTCATGTCCTGATGTAAAAACAATTCATTCATTCAATCACACACGTTCGTCAGCGACAGAAATCTATTAAATATTGAAACGCGTTTTTTATACAAATGTACAGGATATTGATTGAAAAAGAAAAGAAGGCAAAAAACAAACGAGGAGCGTTTTTTGTGTCTCAAAGTCTCCAAGTGAAAGCAGTACTATCGCTACGTGAACACACATTCGCATCGCCGACATGTAGAAGCACATGCACACCCGTCACTTGCTGTACTTCCTATAAATTGAGGGATCGAGCAAAACGCCGAAGGACGTGAACGAAATTAAATTGAGAACATTTGCCCTTAAATCTCAGAGAAATTGGTCCATATATTGAAAATGAAAAAGGCATTGAATACGTGCGGTACAGCCAGATGGCTTAAATCCATAAAGTTGATAAGAAATGGCACTTCAATCTTTCTCTGTGTGGTATTATAGGGGTTTATGACTGTGTGGTTCTATATATGATCTCTGTTTGAAAACTGGCTCCATTTGACCACTTGTTTCGTAATTCCTCCATACATGTCTTGAAATATTCGGCGAATGTGGCCATATATAGATTCAACCCTCATCAAATGTGTTCATCGACTCGCTGCCTCTGGTGGCCCGATGAAAGGGTCGAACATACTGACAGTGTACTTTCAAATTAAATTGAAAGTTTATTAATTTGCCATCAAATTTCTTGTTGATGAATTTATTATCAAATAGGGAGACTCAAAGTTGAAGGATGTTCGCATATGTTTTATTCGTGTAAAGTCAATTGAATTCCTCATATCTGTGGTATTTTACATATTCGTATTGTAATTTACCAAGATTGCCTTACAAAGATATTTGATTCTTTATTCAGCCTTCGGGATAAACGAGTCCCGACGCAATACGGAAAGGTATTAGTGATCAGCTTAACGTATCCCACAATCACTAAGTTGAGGTTAGCACATTGATTGTGGTATTATGGATACACCTCTTTATGCAAATCAGATCAAATACTATATGCATTTAGCATAATGCTACCTATGCCGTGCTAGAGAACTAAGATTCGTCTGTTTTACCTCATTCCTAAATTAAGTGCTGTAAATAATATCAACAAACACACAGGAAATGGTCTGAAAAATATCGCACACGTAATCGCTGAATGAATATATAATATATGTGTTTTGCCAGAGTTTTTCGTGTGTACCTGTGATATTGGTTGTGCGGATGTATGGACCCGCCTTTCCACCGAATACTTTTGCTTTCATTTCTGTGGGGAAATCGGTTTACCGTGAAATCTGAGTAGAATTTGGGAAAATTGGAAGAAAAGGCGGCAGTGAAAAGGATTGGGCTCTGATAAAGCAGAATTTGACAACTTTGAAATCACGAACCTTATTTTATGGATCACTTGCTGTGCCTCTTAAATTTTTTCTTTGCCACACATACTCATTGGGGAGAAAAAGGGTCGTTAGACTGCCTCTAATCTGGAAATTCGAAAGCGCTTAAAAATCACGTAAATCAAATGGATACATATTCATTCAGTGAAATATAATCAGTTACAATCGTTTTCAATGGAATTGTTTTCCTTCTTTCCATAATAGTTTGCACTTTTCTGCAATTTAAACAGCAGCGATTTAATTAACTCATATTACTTGAGAAACCTAAAAGTGCCTTAATTTGTTGAAAAAATGCAACCTCACATACGTTACACGCTTTTCCGATTACATATATTTTCGTACCTTATTCTCTACTCACATGAGTATACAAAACTGAGGAATGTCAACATAATTGAATTTTGTTGGTTCAAAGCTTCGTCCTCGTTTTATTTTTAGGTGCCAGTGAAGAAGGAGCTTGATAAAGAATTTAGAAAGGAATGTATAAAGAAAGTGATGAAAAGTGTTTGAATGCCTGATGGAAATTGAGATCAAAAGTGTATATCGTCTATTAATTTAAAAACAAATTTTTACGTGTATTCTACAAATACTCATACAAAATTTAAATAAATTATTTAAATATGTAGCAACTAATGGATGAATCACAGTGCAAAAACGGACACATCAAAATGGAAGTACCACAATGTGCGAAATTGGAATTGGAATTTGTGGTCAGGAGTGGGAGACTCAGTCTACATTCAACATGCCTTGCACCAAAGCAAACGACTTCGAATCCTAGTTCATGGACAATTCCCGATTAGAAGTCTAGTTAGTATCCTGAGAGTCCGAGAATTGACCTGAGTCCCCTTGATACCAATCGTTGGACGTGAACTGAGTCTTATACTCCTGACCAGTACATCCAATTTCAATTCCTAAACTGACCCTCCCAGCATCCACTGCCTGAGATTGTGTGTGAAATGTCAAGTCTCCATATTCGCATTTCCCATTTAAAAAAAAAAATTGTTAAACATTTTTCGTGGGGCACAACAACGTTTTCTCATTGTGGTTCTACGGTAACAGTCTTGACTCGGAAAATTATATACTTTAGGAAAATTTGAAGGCAGTTTAGCAGATAAAATTACATTATCCAATTATGTAGATTTTTGTGACTTTTTTTCTATCTAAAATGTTCTGATTTCTGATTAATTGCAGTCTGCTGTAACGATTATGTTAATTAAACGATATATACGAGCAGACATATTTATGTAGTCGAAGCAATCAATTTTCGAAATAACATGGCCAATAAATGCATCGAAAATAAACCGCACAATCTCATTAGCAGTCAATAATATGCATTAAACGTTACCGACGTAATGCAATTATTGTTGTTTTGCACCGCGAGCACGGGCCTGGGCGTGCTCTGCTGAGCTGGCAAGAAAATCAGCCAAATTGAAATTAGCTAGACATTACAATAATTGATTTGGAAAAATCACCTGAAATTTTGATTAAGACGGAATACCGGTCATTTTAGGAATTCGCAGAGTTCCATTTGATTAGTAAATTCATTCATATTGTTGAGCTTTTCAAAAAACACATTTTTATTAACCCATAATCACTTATTTAGGTAAAAATGTTTTATAAATTTAAGCAACATATTTAATTCCAAACAAACACTCTGCCTGCGAGCGATATTCAATTTAATAAAATTTTAATCGGTAAAGTATAATTTCATAAACCTTATGAAAATATCATTACCAAAATGTACCGGAAATGTGTTTGTTAACACGAATTATAAAAGCAGTAAAGCCGCCACCTCCACAAAGCACATAATTGAAAATTAAATCTGCCAACCCAAAAATTATGTATAAACGATATCCAACCCAATGATTTGGTATTCGTACGCTCATAAACAGCGAATGACTGATTATCGGCCACAATGTAAAACACAAAGTTAATTTTGTTATAAAACTTCCAAACCTTGCTAATTTTCTACAATCTACGTGAATCACACACTAGAAAATTATAGCGAGTCACCCATTGACATGCAATTTGGTAAATGACGTTTACATCCCCTAAAATCAATTAAGCTCGCGTTTTACTGACAGGAAACGTTAAGAGAGCGGTAGTGCCACTAGCTTAAATTAATTATTAGCAATTAAGCAATAGCGCCAAATTATGTTAACACATAAGCTGCATATGTTTGGAGAATACTTTGTTGCCGCACTTTAATTTAAAACGAGAAAAATTCCACTTAAATGAATTAAGTGTATTGCCGAAATGAAATTCGCATTGCAGATCGAGACTCAACCAAATTTTAAAAATGCATTAATCATTGTCAATAAATATGTGCATTTTATTTAAATGAAAAATAATGCAGCAAAAATTGTACAAATTAGTCGTATTATTGGCGCAATCCTTTTTCGCTCTCGATCACTGGCGAGACACAACGCAAAAAGGAGCCATTTTATATAAATTGGAATTTGTCATGTGACACGATATTTCTTCTTATAACAACATCATTTAGATTTGAATTGAGTGGAGTGCATTTTGCGAGAAAAAAAAACGGAAAGTGTATTTTGTAAGGACTCAGGAGATGCAACATCTACGCGAACGATAGAGGACAATGCGCTTGTATAAATAACATTTGTTCGCACACTTCACAGAAACCCTTTCTACCAGCCGAGATAATGCAAGTATATCTGAAACGAGGACGTAAGATAAGTGTTTGCGTATCCCCATGGCAATTATAAATGTAACATGCTTAAGTGGCAAGTAATCTTTGTCTTGCAGCAATATGAATAGAGTAATTTGGTGTAGACTATGAGATATCAAAAGTTGTTGTTTTAAAGCTTTTTCAATTTCAGCTCTAAAATCCTAGAAAATATCTACGAATTTAAATAAGTTTTTGTGTCCATTTTTATGTTTAAAAGTGTCATGTTTTCTGACACCAAATTTTTGCACTACCTACATTCAGTAATTTGTCTTTATGCTCATTATTTTCGCATAATAATTAAAGTTTCTGCATTATACAGATAAGCGTATTAGGCACATATTCCATTTACAAAAAAGCTAGCTCGTGCTTTAAGCTCCTCACATAATAATTACATCATGCCATAAGCCTGCGCGCCTTTATGTTATTGTCTAAATTCTCATTAAATTATTCATTACACGTTTAACTTGTGTGCAGACAGGTACTGCCACCCACAGCCACATTATAATGTACTGTATCATTGTCACCCATACGTTTTTCTAGCTCGTTTATTGTCGCTTCCCGCATGCAGATAGATATTTCGAAAATGCATTGCATCTCGGATATGCGCTATTGCATGTCATGAATGCTGGTTATGCTATATTCATTATTATTATTATTATGATAACGTTGTTTACGTGCCTGCGTCTATATTTATGTGTATGTCTTCTTAGGCAAAGATAACAATGCACACGTTTTTACTCAGCGAGTGTATACCATAAGTAAGTTGCCATCATCTACATTTTATTTCCAACCGATTTTGTAGCAAACTAGAAAGACCCGAGAAAAAAAACACAAGGCAGGGAGGGCCGGCGAAGGATTTCATGGACATCCAACAGGTTACTTGGACCTTAAGCAAATTCAAATTTGAAATTATTTTGATAAATATGATTCCTCTCCGTTGAGAGGAATTTCATTTTTTTATGTTAAAAATGAAGTAGTAATTAAATGACCATTACTTGTTTAGAAAAGTTGTGATTTAACTTTAAGGCAGAGGAAATATTTTCCACAAACTTAAGTGTTTCATATGAGAAACACACAACTTTTGTTACAAAAATATTTTTAAGAGCATGATAGTTTTTTTTTGTTGACCGTCAGTGACATTGTAAGCATAATGAGGATCTAGAATATTGTAAAAGAGTTAGTAGTTGAAAAGAAAATCGTTCAAAAATAGAAAAAACAACATTTCATTTGACCTTGGAAAGACCTTTTTTTATTTTAAATATTTATTAAGCAGAACAAATTTAGTAATTAAGTCAAAAAAAAACTTTTCAAGGGGAAGATTTATCCCAATAAGCCCTCAACCACCCAAGCCTTAAACGAAAATCAAATTAAAACGGATTTTAAATTAATTAAAACTGAGTGCTGTATCACCCTTTATATCAAAAGACACGAAATTGGTTGCCAATACTAATAATTGAAACAAATTACAGAATTGTTTGTTGGGAAAACAAAAAAGCTTTTTTATTTGGAGGTAAATGCAACGATTAGTTTTGAAAAAAAAAAACGTTGAAAAATAATTTTTTATTGAAAAATCCTATTTAAAAATTTATTAAAATACGTTTTTTGGGAATATTATTACGATATTTTACAATATTTTATTGGAAAAGTCTAATGTACCAACGTCTCATGGTTTTTTGTTTTTAAAAAAGTACGACAGTGGTTTGAAAATAAAACAAAAACATAATATAACAAAACAGCCCCTGCTGCACAAACAATATGCTGTTGCTTATTTGCATATGACATGTTCTATTTGGGTATATTGCACCCAAATACATAATAAATGATGCAGAATATTTGCAACAGTGTACCACCCCCGCCCACTTGTCACTGCAAATGCAATCAAATTAGTGTAACGCAGCTTTAACTTGTCAAAACAACATCCACAGCTACAGTTTCTCTAGGAAATCGTGATTTTCCAGCAACAAAACGGCAAAACGGATTAACCGCCACACTTTGGTCATATTTAGCTGTGAAAATCTGCAAACAAGTAACGCACTCAAACTTACACATGAGCATACAGTTGGCTACAAATCTGCCGTTTGAATTAAGCTCGGGCTGCAGCTTTCAATCAGGATGTTATTGGAAATTGACGTATGGGCCGGTGGAACTCGTTGGGCGAAGTGAAGCAACGCAGTTTTTTGGATGCCATCGGATGGATCAGCAGCCAAAATGAATGGAGGTGTCATTAAAAGACGAATGACGATTCGTGAAAAACGCAACCGAGGAAAAAAAACAAAAAACAAAAAAAATGACAAAAACAATCACAACCAAATCAAATTAAAAGTTCGTCTGAATCCTGGCTTTTTTCGATTTCGTCCGAATACCAAAACAATGACAAAGGAGGGATAAAATGTTAGTTCTAATTCAATTTGTCGCGGGCGGACGGTGTTTGCAGTCATTTTGGGCCGGGGCTTTTTGTTGACCGCCACATTGGGACGCTGAGCTGCGGTTGTTGCGTATATTTATTGGAGAGGGCCGTGGCTTCAAATTCAATTTGATTTAACACACAGCATAACAATTACTCGGCGCAACAATGGCGGGGGATGGGGGAGGGGGAGGGGGCAGCGACAGCGGACGCGACAGTGAAATTTAATAAAATTCGGTTGTAGTCGCTCTTCGACAAGAATGTTCACACATTTTGCATCAAGTTTTGTTTGTCTTTTTGTTGTACGAGTATTTGGGATGATTTTGTTTTCAAACACTGAACATAACAAAAAATGTATTTTATTGGTGGAATGCGACTGGCTGCAAAATGTTTGACAATTTACGAAGGAGCATAGTGAAAGTTTATAGTAATTGTCTCGTTTTTAGGCGTTTTTTATGATAGTCAATTAACAGGGGAAAGCCATTTATTAATTGATGTACCGAACTAAGAAGTTTGTCAATTAGCAGCTTCGAATATAAATTATGCAGGTAATTTGCATCCCCTGATGATAAAATATGTTTAACACTTTAATTATAGTTGTCATGTGTTGCTCCCTGTTTTTCAACTGAAAAATTTAAAAATCCTGCTGTATGTAGAGTGAAATTGTATAAAATTGCATAACTGCATTTTGACATTTCTTACACAAAAAGGAATTTTTGACCTTGATATATTTTTATGAAACTTGTTAAGTTAACTAAAGCAAAAAATTTAATTTTGTCTATAAACGGCTTATAGATTGTTTTTATTTATTTATTTATGATAAGATAACAATAATTTTATAAACATCTTATAGTACAACTTGTAGGAGTAAAGATAAAAACTGAAGCTTAAATAATTAAATTACGTCATAGTCACATTGAAGGATGGTGTTGTAGATGATGGGACATTTAGTCCGAAGGCCACGAACATTTTGGTAGTAGACAGTAAGATTGTGTTTAAAAGAGTTTAAAACATTTTATTGTAGATTTTTTTTTGTTAACACTTGAACAAAATTATTTCTTTGAATTTAATTTATTGTTAACACTTTAAAATATTTTCATGTAGAATAAATTATTTGTTATTATCATGGCAGCAAAATAAAATGCACATAACTGTACATAACTTTTTGTATTAAGCATTCAGGAGCTTTTCCAAGTTACCACTGTTGTGTATCTAAAGTTAATCGGTTGGGTGGTTGATGGTGAGTCCTAGAGGTCCTAGAAATTTCTCTTGGCGATTTAATGTGATACAGTTATAAAAACAAGAATTCAATAACAAAAACTTTCACCACACAGTCTTAGTAGTTGCCCACCGCACAAAGTTCGCTTTAATATTACAAAATTGAACCATGAGGCAATAACATCAGGCGGCCATCTATGGAAATACGTTTCTTCCATGCTATTTATGTATGTATATGCAAAACTCATAGTCTTTGGAATAAAATTATATCTGTGCGCTCGTATTATAAGCGATGAAATGGAGCGTGCTTAAAATGTTAAAAATCGGAGGACGCAAAATCATTATTCAAAATGTGAATTTGCAAATTTTCATGAAGGAGTTTGTATTGTGGATGTAGAATGGGGACGACTGGCGGAGGGGGGAGGGGGATGGTAGGGTGGTTGTGCTGTGGCATACACCACCAGTGCCGCGTTATGTGTAGCAACATTTTGTGTTCTCGTCGTATATGTGAGCGAAAGAACCTCCACATGGACCGCACATCTAACCGCCACCGCGGCACATAAAACCATTGTTTCCTCAATCGAAAATAATATATATTGGCGCCACCCACATTATCAAATCATTCTCGAGTGTTGAGAATCTGTTTGGCCTTGCGAGTTGTGAGTATTTGCCGCAAAATTTATGAAACTTCTCGCCCAAGTTCCTGAGGGATAATATTGTGGCAGGGAAACACAAACATATTGATTTGAAGCATGATCTGAATTATGCAAAATACACTTATAGCGGCAATGAGTAGAGTATTCATCAATTTATGCGCTTACATTTTCTTGTGCTTGTAGATAGAAGGAGGAGCACAGTGCACACATGTTATGGCGATCAGAAAAGACGACCAGAAGATGCTAAAAGGAACATTCTACCATATTAAAATATAGCGAATAATGCATGGAAACTGAACCATGGAGGATACAAGTGCGGGAGGATTTGCAGTATACCGCAAGTATTGCTGAGATTATCTAATTCAATAACAATTTACCATCAGCAAGTGGGTTGCACTCGATGGACAGATTTTGTGGGAAGACCAGCATTCTCGCTTGGGAAGTGTTGAAATATTCGTGCATCCGATTGCGCTTTTATGATTCGCAAATATTTAAAACCGATGGTATGTACTCATACTTTGCGTTACAGCCGGTAAACACAGATTAGTGACGTCATCTAAAATGTATATGTGCAATGTGCATGGAAAGATATATTTACTCGTACATGTATGAATATGGGTAAAGTCAGCTTATGTTCGATGCTTCCGCATTACTTGTGGTCATTACCTCCAATAAATTTACCATTACTCATACATGCTTATACGGATATATTGTTTATTCCTAAGTTACAAATCCTCTTTTACTTTTTATTTTAACTTAGTCTCTTAGCAAACAATTCAAATGATGTAGAAATATGTTTTGACACCAAAAAAATTCCTGTATACCTAAAATGTCTGTTCGTCCGTCCGTCAGTTCATTTAAAACACGTGTGTCTCAAAAACGGCTAGAACCAAATTTGAGCATGTGGTGTCAAATAAAGTTATCTAAAAATATTAGTTGTAAATGAAGTTGTTGACAAAGAATTGTTTAAGCAATTTTATTCATTTTCGTCTTTTGCTACTCGTTTTTGTCACATTTTCCAAATTGATTGTCTCTTTTCAAACTTTCAAAATAAAAAATTCCATCTAACTATTCTGAAAACCTTTAGTTTAATGCTTTAACAATATTCTATTGTATAAATTTCTGAACAAAAATGACAAACATTTAAGCATATTGCACGTCAAACTCTAAAACGGTTTACTTTTTTGCAATTATTTCTTTTACCCAGTAGTCCTTAAAGACACCAACCAAGGTCATACAAACATTTCTACAAGGTTTTCAATAAAAAAAATGTCATTTAACTGAGATGCAAATTGTCACACCCAGAAACTGTAAATATATAAAATATTGGGTCGACTCTCCCTGCCGTGTATTGTTTTTCTCTGTGGACACTTAATACAGAGATGCGTTTTGTTTTGTTTTGAAAAATAATTACGTCAAATAAAATAAGCTTATACAATTCTTCTCCATCTTGTACTTCAGCGAATAAAAGTAGCAGTCTTTTCTTCATCACAATACTTGAGTCCTTAGTAGGTAGAACTTTCCGCGCTATATAAAGAACGGAGGACAAGACACGACAAACTTGTAATTAAATCTCTCCAACTAAACAAAAGCTTAATGCGAAAATAAATGGGAAAAAGCTGCACTGAAAAGCAGAGAGCAGCAAAATAAATTGCAAAACAAATGCATTTTGAATCTATTGTTTTTATATTTGCATCTTCAAAATAGTTGTTCCATAGACTCCACAATAAAATTAGCTGGAATTGCGTTAAAGCGCGCCGCTTATTGAATTCCATTGTAAGAAAAATGCAGTTTGCAAGTGCTTCTGCCCTTAAACATAAATTGGCACAAGAAAAAGTTTGCAGCCGGATAATGTAAATCGGGAGCATTTTAAAATTAGCTAATTAGCTAAAACTCATTGAGACATTAATCATTTCACGCGCATATATCAAATAAAAGGATCGCTACAAAGAACGCCATAAATAAAAATTGTCAATTAAAAGTGATTGTTGTTAGAAAGCAAGCTTAAGCCGACGTGGAATAGAAAGATTTAGACTTGGAGCGAGCTTCAATTTGTTCCATCGTTTCTATATACGCCAGAAATGCTGTATATTGCTTGTTAATTTCCATTTAGACGTATATTGTGGAATTGAATAAAACACGAAATAGTTGTAAGGGTGAGAAAATAGTTTTCCGGCAGTCGCCTTGTGTAATAGCGGCAGCGAGAATGTGCTTGCATGCAAGCGACGGAGAAATTGAAAGACAGAAACTCGCGATACCAAGGTTTATTTTACAAAATATATCCGCTCAAGTTCGTATTGCTTTTCCTGTGCGGAAGTAAGAAAATTCTATTTTAAATTTAGTAGAGATAAGAAGAAAGAAACGATAAGTACTTTTTTTTTAACACACCGAAGCATATCCAACAAGGAAAATTTTACTGCAAATGTGGAAGAAAAGTTTGGATTTATGTTGCATTTGTACAAGTTTTTCGTTACTACACTAGCGAATAAAATGTTTGGGTGAACTCAATTGGTTATTTATGAGTTCTCCTGTACAATGCACTTGCTTTAAAAATAAGTTAATCGAACTTTTTAGTTTGCCCCCCAAACTCTATACACTTTTCACTCCCTTGAGACCCCAATTTTAAAATAATGATAAATTTATCGCCCATTTGTCAGTCGCCAGCCAGTCTTTAGTACGGCTTGCCCAGTGTACAGTTTTCCAACATCCAACAAAGCCATCAGTTAAATCTCATAGCGTTTATGAACCGCTTTGGTGCCAGTGGCGATGATTTATGAGTTTTTTTTTTACCATTGAGCACTACAGCCTGACTAAAAAATTTATTCACATTTTTTTTTTAGCTAGTTTACAGTCATAAAAAAACGTTAATTATAATTACGATTTGTCTAACAAGCCTAAAAATGTTTTGCCAACTATGAAATTCGGTAAATCGTGGGAAACCAATGCACATTGTTGCTGTTAGTGGATTAAGTCAATTAAAAATAATTGGAAATCGTATAACAATGCATGTCCTTCCGAGTATAATGCAAATTCTCCATGCCGAGCGCTTTCTTTTATGTAATTTACTCTAATTTTAGACTATGTTCACAGTTCAGTGATGAGTATCCATGAATGGAATTACAATGGATTAACAAAAATTGGTTCATTTAATTAATGGAGTCGACTGTATTGATATCACAAAAAATCTCGGCAAAATGTTACATGACACCGAAGCCTCTGAATATTCTGTTGTATAATCCGAATGTAACCAGAAGAAATTGACGTATCTCTATGGAATTCACGTTGTCACCAGCGACGTCATTTCTTTTGTTATTGAATGTTGATGGAATTCTGGAAGATGTAAGATTGGCCGTGAATTTTTCAAGTGATTAAATCGTCCAACAATAAGTTGCTAGTCTTAAGCTTTAATCAATTTTTGAATATTCTTTAATTCAATCCGAACAACAAACATAATTAGAAGCGCATTTTCGAAAGCATTTAATTTTGTCTAAATTTACTGTCCAACATACAAAAAATGGGTAATGCTACATTATAAGAACCTACAACATTGCTAACAAAGCTTTATCCTTATTCAAATTATTTAATTTATAAGGATATAAAAGGTCCAAGCTAGGATCATCCGTAATTTCAAATATAGTTTCTCATGGGATTTTGGTAGATTTGTTTGCTTTTCGGACAAATAATTAAATGTCCTGCGTGAACACTGTACACGTGCACCGAGCACTGAGCAGCCACATACAGCCTATAAAGTTTTTGTAAGCTTTTCCAAAGAAGCTTTGGCGAATCCTTCACTATATCACCGCAATTAATGCTATATTTAAATATTTATTCGCATAATTTGTCTATATCTAAACACATTATTATGAAGATTTATGTTTCCAGCTCCATTAGCATTTCTTTCCCTATAAACCATTCTCATACTAAAGTTTTAAATTGAAACAAATTAAAATATATGAGCAAACAGAAGAAAACTTTGCAATATCCAAAAAGGCATTTGCCATTTATACTAACTTTATGTATGTATATATATTTCTTAAATGAATACTAACACAGAGCATATAATTTTTGCCCACTTTGACGTCATAACTTTTCACATTGGCCACCACCGACGTATGAAGCTTTCAAATGGTAATGCATTAGGTAAATAGGTTGCACTTTAAGTTCGAGAGCACTCCAACATGATGCATTCTAATTTTTATCTTCTTAAGAACTTTGTGTTATCAAATTTCATTTTCTGTCTGCTTTTTGAACAAAAGAAACATTCTATTCACATGATAAGATGCAAATGGACACCACATTTCTTTCAAAACTCATTAAAGTTCGCCTAAATTTGTGTATGAGCTTTTAAACTAGTTGCATTTTAAATAGCTGGCTCTAAAAAATGATTTAAAATGCAACACAAAATGCAGCATAAAACATTTGCAGTAAGCTTAATTCAAAGATGTCACAGTACAGAACGGAAAATAAATTTAATTTAGATTCTTCTCTTTTCCAGCCACGCTCATGTGTAATTTCAAGCAAAGAGCAGTTGGTGTACCGATTCTGCAGCATCCTTTTGTTGTTTGAAGCATACAATACACTTTTTGTCTGAAGTGAATCTCCCATACACGATTAATGTTGCATATGGTGCAAATAGAGTCGAGCATTCATCTGGCGTCGACTCTTATTTTGCTAAATTTCTGTAAGTTAATTTATTTTCATTTTTCAGTGCACGAAAAGTGCTTGACCATATGCTTAATACATTATAGATTAAATAATTAGTTAAACATTTTGGGCAGAAATTTACATAACGCTAAAATTCAGTTGCTTATCGATAATCCAGCTGGAAAAAAATGAGGATAACTTTTGAATCATATGTTACAATATATGTTATTGTTGTGAATAAATTCACCTGAACTTTGGAGGATATCCGCTCATGTACACGTAAAGCTGCGACCTTGCTTGACCGCCCCATACCGAAAGCGTCGTAGCCCTGCGCTGTAACACCACAGCCGGAAACAACTGAAAATTAGACAGAAAAACACAAATCCTCAGCTATTTATCAATTTGTTATCGGTCCATAAATGGGGCGCACCAGAAACGACCGACAACAAAGAAAGCTGTGCTGAGCTTTTTATGCTTTATGTATGGACGTTATTGCGAATGGACCGACCAAACCGACCAAGCCGACTGGGTCGATGCGGAAAATGTGAATTTCGATGGCTCTATGTACGAAAATATGTGTGGGTTTTGTGTGTAATTTTCGTTTTATGCTGTTTGGCGTTCTCTTCCACTCATTTCACTAACCAAACTTGCCTCTGAAATCTCAACACTGAACATTGTGCGAACATGCAGAGGAAAGCAACATATTTCAATACGAATGTGTATACATAAGATGAATGCGACTAATGGTGGTGAGGGTGGTATATATATGGACTGCCATCATTCTTATTCTTTATTTTGTGTTTGCTGTTTGGTAGCAGAAACCGCGTCGTCGTGGGCCCAGAGGTGGCACAATAGTGAAGAGGCTTGGTGGGAAGAGAAAACAGGAGGGTCTGAATAACTATAAGAATCTGTAATCAGACATACACAGAATATGCTTAGACTGTATTGTTGGCGCAATAAATGGCAACGGGCGAGGTTACCGAAAATCTCGCTGTAAGAAAGCGGAAAAAAAGAATTACTGCAAAAAATTGAATAAACAAGAATTTTTGGGAATAGAAATCGTGTGCAACACATAAATAAAAGAGTGATGCCAATTACATTGAAAAGAAACGGAAACATACCACATTAAAATGGCCGTATTGTATAAGAAAATGAGTGCACAAATTACGTCTACTTTGTCGTCGCTATAGAAGGGCTGTAAATTAAATGTTCCTATATTTAATCGGGTGCCATTGCCGTTTATCGCCCCAACAGACATACGAGAACCAAGTATCAACGCGCTCTTCCACACACCCACCCACACACACTCACAACCTGCAAGTTCAAGCATTAACGTTAATTGTTGTTCTTCGGAATAGTTGCAGCGCCTGAGTAATAGAACGTCGCGACGCCCGTACGACAAATGAATGCGCTGCGCCGGCAGAACAAACGAAGAACAACATAAACTTGATGGGCGGACGTGGGTGAAAATACTCTCAACTGTACCCTAGATGGAAGAAGGAGAAATGAAAGCATCCAAAGCGAGAAAACCCATTGACAACAATTTGCGCGCAAAACTTTTTCTGCACTTTGTCTCTTATTCTTTGCTAGAACAAGCGAATAAAGGACATTTTTTCAAAAGTATACTGCCTTAAATTATCACAACTATCGAACAGTTCGGCAGCAGGGCAGCTACTATTTAATAGCACCAAAAGAATAGTTTTTGCCTGGATTTCTTAGAGATTGTGAGATTTAAATGTGAACTCTACGAACAACAATAAGAAAATACTTTCCTTCAATATAAGAAGATAAATATGGCAGGGAAAGATACGTGCAACTTTTTTCACATTTCATTTTGGAACATACCAAATTTGTTCCAAATTATTGCAGAGTTATGTTACGTCTAAATTGGAGGTTAGCAGAAATGCAGTGTTGACAGCAGAAAAATAAAAATAAAAATTGAAAGAGCTTCATCTGGCTGCAGTCGGTTACAAAGTTGCTGCATTTCTACCTTTTTCTGTTTTCATGTTTTCTTTTTCTATTTTGACTTAATTTTTACAGCCAAAACTCCATTTCAACAATCTGCTCAATATCAACTCTTCATTATCAAATCTCAATGGCTTCATAAAAGTAAGTAGTTTGACATTGAAATATTCAAAAATTGTTGGTATTCTTAAAATTTCTTAACCTTGATATTTTTACAAACGCTTCTCTTTATTTTATAAGAACAATATCTTCTATTATTTTTTCACATTAGTTTCACAATCATTTTTTCAGGGAAAAGAAATATAACAGTTTTTGTTCCCTAACGGTAAACATTTTAAACGACATACCAAGATAGCTCTACCAATTCCTTACTTAAATTACATTGATATATTTATTAATATTATTAATAATTTCATTTAAGAAAATTGCAGAACCGAATAAATTCAATGTTTGTAAAATGGTTCTTTACTCAATAAAAACTTAATGAAATTGCATATTTCGTTCAACAATCCTTCCAATA